>JAGFMF010011478.1:5401368-5413239 GCA_019455555.1 Galemys pyrenaicus | reverse complement strand
AGAAGTACACTGCTGAGGGGAGCAGCGGGCACAGCAGGAGAGGTCTGCCGCACCATGTGGGTCCCCACCCTGGCCGGCAGCAGGGATCGAACTCGTGCTACAGTGGCTGCGATTTGCTTCATAGTGCGTTGCTTAACCCACTGCGCCACCAGGGGAGGCCCTTAATGTTAACTTTTGATTTTCAACTCAAGAAAATGGCTTTATGTGTTTACAAGGAGTACTTAACATCCATTTGGTCAAGTATCCCAGTGTTCTTTTTAATTGCCTTATTTCTAATCCAGTTACTTTTTGAAATTTTGAAAGCAAGGAATCACCCAAGTGAGGTAACCCTTCAGAGATTCTCCTTCAGATCTTTTTTGAAGGTATGTCCTAGGAGCCTCCCCACAGGGGGTTAAGTTGCAGCACTGTCAAGCTATCCACAGCCACTGCAGCACCTGGCCCAGCAGACCTCTCCTGTCGTGCCCGCTGCTCCCCTCAGCAGTATATTTCAGTAGATCTGCCTGTTCTGCTTTCCACTCTGTCTCTGGTGAATCCTCTCAAACCTCCTGCCTTCCTCTCCTGCCTCCCCCCCTGCCCCCCAACCTCTGGGCTGTATCCCAGTTCTTGTATGCTTAAATAAATACATTTTAAAAAAAAAGAAATCCTAGATTCCTGTTCTAAATGTTAAAAATATTTTACATTAGTGCATAGAGTATCTATAGATATACTATGTTCTAGTAAGTTTTTGTTGCCATCTTTTTGATGTGTTCAATCTCTTGATACCTTTGCTTATAGTTATTTGATTCTTTTCCTCTTAACTTGTTTTGGTATTTCAGAATTCCAGTCAATTCTCTTTTTGTAACCATGCAAAGGCCCTGTTTATACTGGGGTAATTGGGGAGCATTCTCAAATTTTTTTGTCTGGTAACTTTGACAGGTTCTTTTCCTTCTTGAGTCTAAATATTAATTTCTTTTTTTTTTATTTATGCATACAAGAACAGGGGTACAGACCAGAGGCAAGGGAGGTGAGAGGATTCACCAGAGACAGAGGGGGGAGCAGAACAGGCAGATCGACTGAAATATACTGCTGAGGGGAGCAGTGGGTGAGGCAAACTGCCTTGCCCTGTGGGTTGCCTTCCTGGCTGGGGATCAACCTCCCGCTGCTATGCTGCAGATGCTTCACAGTGCGGTGCTCAACCTGCTGCACCACCAGGGAGGCTCTAAATATTAATTTCTTTTAGGTTATAAAGTCCATTTATACATACCCAGAAATTAAAATCATTTTATTTTCCATGCTATTCTAGTCTTCATTGCCAGGACTTTGAAATACAGGGGCAGTGTCTCCATGCCAAGTTCCACTTATTTGGCCTTGGAAATCACCAGAGTTAATCTTAAAATCCATACTACAGAATGTGGTCAAGGGATTTCTCAACTCCATCAGTAGTTTGTTCCCCTAGGTGAAGTACAAAGAACTCTCCTGGGCTCCCACAGTGCCGGAAGCCTGAGTTTTGCTTGTCCTACTGGATATCAGCTTGGTTTGGTATTGGGAGTGGAGTGTAAGGATGGCACAGTGAGCACAGAGAAGTGGGTGACCCAGTGGCTTCCAGGCTACCTTTGTGTTAACTCGCCATTCTTTATAGCTGTGTGACATTTCTTACAAGGTTTAGTATTTTTTAAAAAAACATAGTATTAGTTTACACTTTGTCTTGATAAGTTAGGGAAATCAAAACAATAAAAATTATAAGAGACTTTCTAGAATTATAAAAATGGTTTTTGGGATGAAATCTATTGGTAAAAACCCTAGACTGGGGGCAATGACTTAAGTCAAATCACTGCTTTTCCATTTCTTGGTTCTGTGATTTTAGGCAAATTTTCTACCTCTCTAAATTTCAAATTTCTACCCCTGTTTAATAGATAGTCACATTACTTTCTTTTTTTTTTTCCTTTATAAATATTTATTTACTTATGTGTACAATATCTGGGGTACAGGCGAGAGGTGTGGCGGTGGATGCAGAGGATTCACCAGAGACAGAGTGGGGAACAGAACAGGCAGAATGGCTGAAATACACTGCTGAAGGGAGCAGAGGCAAGACAGGAGAGGTCTACTGTGCTATGTGGGTCACCTCCCTGACTGGGCCTCAAACTGGGTGCTGTAGTGGCTTCAGAGACTTCTTAGTACCTTAACCTCTTACGTCACCAGGGAGACCCCAAATCACATTACTTTCTAATATTGGGATTAAGTAAAATATCCATGTTAAAACAGCTTGCACAATAGTTAACATCATGATTGTGGTGAAGATTAGATGAGTTTTGCCTATAAAAAGTTTAAAATAATACTTGACAAATAGCAAAGTTAGTAAACATAAGCAATTTTTGTGCATGAGTAAAAAAAATTTGCTTTGACCTTTTGAAGGTCAAATTCTTAAACAGCTTTTGATGTTTAAGTTTTTAAAAACCATTTCCTTTTTGTTTTCTTGCTTCTGTTCCTTTTAAACCACTAGGAATATGTTTGACAAGCTGAACCGTGATGCCTTTCAGATAGTTTCTTACTTTTTGTTTCAAATGCTAGACCAGTCTCTCACCAAAGAAGTTTTCAGGTAAGCAAGTTATTTTGTTTTCTTTTTGTAAGTAGTCATTCTCAAATTTGAAAAAGAACTGTGACTTGATATAAACCAATATTTCAACTTTGGCTTTTGACTATTATTTTGAATAGATGTCACAGAAATCAAGGTTGAGTCTTATAAACTTAGTGCTTAACTTTTATAAATAAATCAGTGATTTGCCTTTGATATTTATCTTAAAATCATGTATCTTATAGTCATTGTGTATCTTAGATAAGACAAATTTTATTTATAAAATAGCTTAATATTTCTTATTCTCTGAAATATTAGGCAAAACAACTAGTACCAGTTTATACACTGATTTTACCTTTTATTGTTTTTTGCTAAGTGCCTCATACCTTGTTTCCTTGCAGTCAGTATTACTTATTTTTCATAATTTTGCTTTCTAGGTCTCTGTAAATCCATACTGTTTTGTCAGTGTGGTTTTTCTTCTTAAGGTCAGCTTATTATATACTGTTGAGAACTAGGTAGTTTTAAGGGGATAAAAATGTGAATATCCACTAACTTTGGTTCCAAGTTACTTTGTACGATTTGGGTTTCTTATGTCTGATAAGTGTTCAAATTTGTTTTAATACTCATATTGTGCCATTACCCTCTTACCGAGAGGACACATTAGTTTATTGTTTAGGGCATTATTTTTATAATTTTTTGTTTTTTAAAAAAATATTTATTAATGTATACAAACACTGGGGTATAGACTAGAGGTGCGGGGGTTGAGAGGATCCATCAGAGACAGAGTGGGGACAGAACAGGTAGATAGACTGACATACACTGCTGAGAGGAGCAGCTGGTGAGGCAGGAGAGGTCTGCTGTGTCATGTGGGTCACCTCCTCCACCAGTGGCAGGGATCGAACTCTTGCTGCAGTGGCTGTGGTTTGCTTCATAGTGCATTGCTTAACCCATTGCGCCACTAGGGAGGCCTGATACTTTATTCTTAATAGTTTGCTTTTAGTTAAAGTTGTGAGTGACCAGGAGAAGACATATATTTGAAACATTTTTGAAATCCCTGTCATTAAAGTATATGGCCTCCTCAGCCTAAATAAACAGATTTTTTGCCCTGATTACAAACAAAACACAGCTCATTTTAAGCAATTTGGAAAATACAGTAAGATATGTGAAGGATATAAGAACATCACTGTTGACATTCTGGCATTTCAGCTTTCTTTCGATGCATACTTAGTTGTTCATATGAACATAGAATGTATGTTGTATTTTAGAAATAGAGAAAGCATGGGCCCCCAAATAAATAGTCACTACTTAGTATAAGAATTTAGGCAAAATTGATTACTAAAGGAAAATTTTTTTAAAATAAAAAATTTTAAAGTCTGTTACTTTTGACTAAAGTGAAATAAAATTTTACTTTAACAATTTTCTGTAATTGTTACTGATAAAACAGTAGCACCTGCTATGGTATGGGGGATTTTAGGAGTCATAACCTCTCATGCCATTCTTTTTCCTGTGCTCTTTAAATATAAATATGTTTCCCTCCTCCAAGGCTTAATATACTAATTTACTTATGCTATTTTTATGAATTAGCCCCTTGAGTCCACAGTGTTGTCTTCACCTTATTTTTAGTAATTTAATGATTAATTTCTTCACTTAATATGCATATTATTATTATTTGCATTAAACTGAACTGAACCTTGCACATATAAAGAGAAAGACATAGTTTCTCAGGATTGCTATTTCTCTGTAGTTGAAATCTAAAAATGTTAATCTTAATTCATTTAGCATTAATTTTTCTAGCATAGGAGATAACTTTAAAGCTTTTTAATTTTGCTGAGTTTTTTTCCCCTCATAATTTTAATGCTTTAATTTTTGTTTTTAAGACATTGTTGGCCACCATTTGACCAGAAAAGTGATACTGAATTTCGGAAACATTGTTGTGAATGGTTAAAAAAGATTTCTGTAAGTATTCTCTTCTGGAAGATGCAGACTTTTAAGAAGTAGGCAGAGAAGATCTCCTGTCTTGCCTACTATTTCTCTTGGTGTAGTGTATTTCAATAAATCCACCTGTTCTATTCTTAAAAAGAGAAAACAATTTAAGATCTACATTTATTAATCATTTTTTTCAACTTTATTGAGGTGAGGTATAATTGAACATTATATTTTTTAGAGGGGAAATCTTTTCAAGTGCTTTCATGCTAATGGTATAAAGAAGGATATTTAATTAGAATAACACTTTTTGATTGGGATTCCATATTTCTAAGAAAAAGCTTTGCAAGCTTAGGTGCAATGGAAATAGGTTTTAGTGCTCCCAGGAGCTTATGTCACAATTTTTGTTTAAAAAAAACTTTCTGGGGGCCTTCCTGGTGACGCAGCAGGTTAAATGCCACACTGTAAAGCATCCAATGCACAGCAGCGTGAGTTCCATCCCTGGCCAGGGAGGGGACCCACATGGTGCAGCAGACCTATTCTGCCTCACCTGCTACTCCCCTCAGCAGTATATTTCAGTAGATCTGCCTGTTCTGCTCCTCGCTCTGTCTCTGGTGGATCCTCTCCCCTCCCATGACTCTGGCCTGTACCCCAGCTCTTGTATGCATAAATAAATAAATATTCAAAAAAACTAACTAATCATAAAAAACTATTTGGGATTCCTCCCTGATGGCACTAGGGGTTAAGTCGCAGCACTATGAAGCTATCCGCAGCCACTGCAGCTTGAGTTTGTCCCCAGCCAGAGAGGTAATCCACATGGCGCAGCAGATCTCTCCTGTCTTATCCGCTGCTTTCCTCAGCAGTGTATTTTAGTAGATCTACCTGTTCTGCTCCCACTCTGTCTCTGGTGAATCCTCTCACCTCCCCACAGCCCTGGCCTGTACACCAGTTCTTCTGTGCATAAATAAATAAATCTTAAAAAACACTACTTTCTGATCATAGATTATTTTAGCTTATATCTCTAGATAGTGTCGTATGTTATAGCTTTGCCTAGAAATTATTTTTTGTGACGAAATTCACTAAGAGCTTAGAATGATTTAGAAATTCAACTTGAAGTGGGGCCTCCCTGGTGGCGCAGTGGGTTAAGCAATGCACTATGAATCAAACCTCAGCCTCTGCAGCATGAGTTTGATCCCTGACCCTGGCTAGTGGGGCGATCCACATGGCACAGCAGACCTCTCTTGCCTCGCCTGTTGCTTCTGTCATCAGTGTGTTTCAGTCAGTCTGCCTGTTCTGTTATCCGCTCTGTCTCTGGTGAATCCTCTCCTCCTCTCCCTCCCCCGCTACCTCTGGCCCGTTCCCCAGTTCTTGTATGCATAAATAAATAAATCTTTAAAAAATATATATAAGAAAAAAGAAATTCAACTTGTGGTTAAAATGAAATAATAGTGATCAGCCCTATTATTCTTTTGAAAACTATATGATGTAATTAAATATAAAGGTTACTGTTGATAAAGTCTTCAGGTCATCTTTTTTTTTTTTTCCATAGGCTGAATGTGGAAGTAACTTTCCTCAAGTTGTTGGCTCACTATTTCTTTCTCCTGGTGGTTCTAAATTTATTCATCTGATGTATCATTTTGCAAGATTTGTTGCAATAAAATATATTAAATCCAATTCTAAAAGTAAGTGAAACCTATAGCAGTTTTTTTTTTACTTTGATTCTTTTATTATTCTTTACAATTTGTATGCCTTGTAAAGCAAGATATGTTAAAAATACTAGTTTACATTGAAAGAAAAATAGTGTTCTACTGGAAGTACAGTTTGAAATACTTTTATAATGAACAGAAATAATTTTTCAGATTATTATGTACTAGTATAGAGGTTGAAAATACTTGTTATGTAAGGTTAGATACTTTGGGCTTTGAAGACCAGCTGAGATCTCTGACACATACAACTCTATTGTAGTGGTATTAATAATCCTTTAAAAAAGTAGAAAGCATTCCTAACTTGCTGGCCTCACAAAAGAGCAGCAGTTTAGAATAGATCTGTAGGTTAAATGTGCTGAATGTACTTGAGAATTATTTTAGCTACTGGCAGTTGGTTGGAATTTTTTTGTTAGAAATTGCTGTTTTAAAGGGATTTGATCTATTGGCTAATTCATGGAAACAAAATACTGGCTTTTGAGCTAAGATTTAAAAGGATGCTATTTGTAGCTTGTTAAATGTACTGCTCTGCTTAGTTTCTGCTCATAAAACACTAAGGAAAATATGGAGAAGTTGACAGTGACCTTCCAGTTTCCAGAGACAACTACTGTTGAAATTTTGATTTTTTTAATGCACACTCTTTAAGTCCATCTTTCTTTAATTACTTTGAATCAGTAATACAGTCTTGTGATTCAAAACTCAAAAGGTGAGAAGCCTATTTTTTACCTCTGTTCTCTAATTTCCCTTCCTATAAGCAACCAGTGTAATCAGCAATACAAGAAAATATGTATGTAATTTTGGTAAATCCTCAATGGTGATATACTTCTGGTTTTTAATCTTGAATTTTTTTAATCTTTGTATTTTTCACTTAATTTAATATTAGAGATCAGGGCCTCCCCGGTGGCGCAGTGGGTTAAGCAACACACTATGAAGCAAACCGTAGCCGCTGCAGCACGAGTTCGATCCCTGCTGCCGGCCAGGGGGGGAACCCACATGGCGCAGCAGACCTCTCCTGCTGTGCCCGCTGCTCCCCTCAGCAGTGTACTTCCATTGATCTGCCTGTTCTGCTCCCTGCTCTCTGTGGTGAATCCTCTCACCCCCCACACTTCTGGCCTGTACCCCCAGTGCTTGTATGCATAAATAAATAAATCTTTAAAAAAAAATAATATTAGAGATCATCCTATATGATTTGATAGAGCTTCCTAATTCATTTTCCTTAGTCTCATTTTTTTCTCTTTAAAATTACATATTTAGAACTTTATCGGTAAATATACCATGGTGTGTGTGTGTATAAATATATAATGTGTGTGTAATATAAATACATATATTTCAGTCAGTCTTCTACTCAAAGACATTTGATTTTTTTTCTTAATCATTTGCTATAAAAATGGTGCTATAGGGCCTCGCTGGTGGTGCAAGGGGTAAGTCTTAGCATTATGAAGCTATTGGCAGCCACAGAGAATTTGATCCCCTGTCAGAGCGCTAACCCATATGGTGCAACAGACCTCTCCTGTCTCGCCTGCTGCTCCCCTCAGCAGTGTATTTCAGTAGATCTGCCTGTTCTGTTTCCCACTCTGGTGAATCCTCTCACCCCTGCATCTTTGGCCTACACCCTAGTTCTTGTATGCATAAATAAAAAAAATATGTCTTTACAAAACAAAGCAGTGCTACAGTGACAAACTTTGTTTTTTTCCCTTGCACCACCAGGGAGACCCTCAGTGACAAACTTTGTGTTTGTGTGTGTGTGTGTGTGTGTATATATATATACATTTTTTTTTAAAGATTTATTTATTTATGCATACAAGAGTCCAAGGAGGTGAGAGGATTCACCAGAGACAGAGTGGGGAGCAGAACAGGCAGACTGACTGAAACACACTGCTGAGGGGAGCAATGGGCGAGGCAGGAGAGGTCTGCTACGCCATGTGGGTCCCTCCCTGGCCGGAGGCAGGGATCAAACTTGTGCTGCGAGGCTACGATTTGCTTCATAGTGCGCTGCTTAACCCACTGCGCCACCATATACAGGGAGGCCCTGTATACGTTTAAATATGTGTGTAATTTCTTAAAGATGATTTGTTTGGTTAAAGAAATTGTGCAATTGCAATTTGCTAGTTATTACCAAATTTTTTTCTCTAGAGATTGGACATTTCATGCTTCTGACACCAGTGTGTTGAGGGTGTGTATTTTCCCAGAGACTCTGACACTGTGTGTGGACAGATATTTTTCTCTTATTGATCTGATAGGTTAACATGGAATCTCAAGGTAGTTTTAATATGTATTTTCTATTATTAGATTAAAAATTGTTTCATATGCTTAAGGGCAGTTTAATCTTTTTGTATTCTGTGTTCACATTCTTTATTTTTCTCTGAAGTTATTGAAGTTATCTTTTTCATTTGTAGGAACTTTAATTATCCTCTCTGATATCACATAGAAACTTTTTTCCTATTTCTATGATAATGTTTTAAAAAAATGTAATCAGGCTTTATAAGCATCTGCATATTTTAAATTTCCTAACAAGTATTTTGCTAGTTTTTCTGTTAGTGGATGACCTGCTCCAGTTCCATGAAACCCAGAGTATTTTATATGAGATATGTTGTGTTGGGAACAGGGAGGGAGAGATGAGTTGTGGAGCAGGTTTGCAAGGCAAGATGCTGCTGCTCTGTGAGCAGCCTTCTTGCTATTTATTAGTAGTAACAAACAAGTGTAATTGATTATGAGACAGGAATAAGAGGAAAGGCATCCAAGGGAAATAAAAGGTAATCATGGGTATCAGAGGGGACTTGATGAACATATGTAAATTTATGTAGGGGAGTGTTTCCTGTCTAAGTAGTGGTATGTACTTGATGTAATCTCTGTGTTATTCCCAGACCGCCTCACACCATGGTCACAGAATCAATCAATGGCTTCTTAGGCATCCTCAGGCTTGCCTCTTGATGTTGGCCATTGTCTTCAGGCAGTCATGTAGGAATGCTTCTTCTAAACCCTACACACACAGGTGCATAGAGAGGCCACAAGGTGTGTTGTTAAATTGCACCTTGTGACTTCTGAGCCATGGATTATCCTTCTGATTTAATGCTGTTCCAGTCAACATGTTTAGTCCCTAGGTGACTTCTAGATTTAGTGAACTTAATCCCCTGTAAATACTTCAAAACTGATGCTTTCTTTGGGAGTAATGATAGGACCAGTATTGTTAATGTTAAGTACAGCGTGTGATCCCTTTTTTACAGAATATTCATCTTTATTTTGTTGTGTGACTAAAAAGGGCTTTATTTATATTCCAGGTAAAAAACCTGAATTCTTAAATGTTTGGATGTGTTGTTTTTAGGGTCTGCTTTAATTATTAGTGATGTATAGAGAGAGATATTATGTATCTCTCTATATATATCTCTCCAGGAATTACTCTAGAATTGGAGACTAGGTTTATTAGGTTGTCCTATCCTGCTGATCTTACTAGGAGGAAGAGTAAACTGATGGCAGCAATAGAGGTGATGTGATCTCACCATCTCTTTAAATTGATTTTCTTCCTATTTTGTTAAAAGTTCCTATAGAGAAGTTACTCATATATAACTGTGTTAATAATATATCAATAATATATCAAGCTATGACAAGATGTAATTTGGGCAATTGGACTCTAAAAACATTTAATTATATAAAGTAACAACTTTATGCTTTAGATATACTTTCATAGTTGTATGTTTTAAAATAGTATATCATTGCTTTTGTTGATATTAGTTGTATCTTCTTGTGTATCAGCTTTTAAGCAGTTCTTAGTTATATGAAGTTGTTAATGTCTTAAAATTAATAAAACTAAACATTTTGATATATTAACTTGTAAATCTAAGTTTTCTATGCTCTTATTTGTGTTCTATGTAGATACTTCTATACATTTTACGGAAACATTTAATGTAAAGTCACAAGATTTGCACAAGTGCATTGCCAGATGTCATATAGCACGTAACAGGTTTCTGCAAATTTTGCAAAGGCAAGATTGTGTTACCCGAAAATATCAGGAATGTGCACAGTAAGTAATACTTTGAAAATTAGAAAATTAAAGTTCTTTTTGAGGGCCTCCCTGGTGGAATAGGGGTTAAAGTCTCAATACTATCAAGCTATTGCCAGCCACTGTGGCCCGAGTTCAATCCCTGGCAAGGGAGCTGACCCACATGGCACAGCAGATGTCTCCTGTCTTGCCCACTGCTCCTCTCAGCAATGTGTTTCAGTAGACTTACTCTGTGCCTTGTGAATCCTCTCACCTACCCCCCCACCTCTAGCCTATACCCCAGTTCTTGTATGGGGGGGAGAGAGAGAGAGAGAGATATCATTTAAGCCAGATATTTTTTGAATACTTTATTTTAAAACTTAGACATTCTGGACTGAGGTGATGGTGCACTGGTGATATGGTGATGGGGAATACATGGGGATTACAATTAATGGCAAGTATATGTAAATTTTAAAATATTTTAATAAAAAAAAAAAACTTAGACATTCTGTAAGTTGGAATTTTGAGAAAAGAAAGATACCTTAGTTCAAAAATTTAATTTCTTCGGTATCTTTTCTTTTTTTTGACATGGAAATATATATATACACACATATATATTTAAATATATACACACATATTTAAATACACACACACACACATATATATTTAAACATTTATTTATGCATAAAAGAACTGGGGTACAGGCCAGACTTGCGGGGGGTGAGAAGAGTCACCAGAGACAGAGTGGGGAGCAGAACAGGCAGATTGACTGAAATACACTGTTGAGGGGAGCAATGGGCAAGACAGGAAAGGTCTGATGTACCTTGTGTGTCACCTTCTTGGGCAGGGATTGAACTCATGCTGCAGTGGCTGTGGATAGCTTCATAGTGCTGTACCTTAACCTCTTGTGCCACTAGGGAGGTCTGGAAATATATTTTGAGTTGTAATTATTGTGCTCATTCTATTTTGTGTCCTTTTTTCTCTTGATATTTCATGCTGTAATTTTTTCCATATTGCTGTTTCTTGTGTTACTCTTAATGTCTACTTAATAGTCTTTTGAGCGTGTTTCATTTATTTTTTTATTTTATGTTTTTTAAAAAAGATTTATGTATCTAAGAACTGGGGTATAGGCTTACCAGAGAGAGTGGGGAGTAGGACAGATGCATCTACTGAAATACACTACTGAGGGGAACAGCTGGCAAGACAGGAGAGGTCTGCAGCACCATGTGGATTATTTCCCTGCCTGGGGATTGAACTCGTGCTACAGTGGCTGGTGATAGCTTATAGTGCTGAGACTTGAGCAAACCAGTGCTACCAGGGAGGCCCCAGATGTTTCATTTAGATCTTCCTTCAAGTATGTATTTCATAGTTTCTTTAACCATTTCATACTTATATTTACTCATCTTTTCAACAAATTCTCTCTGAGTTATATTTGTGGGCCAAATATTCTCCAGACACTGACCTTACAGTATTAAACAAAGCAAGGTTCATAAACAATTGCAGTAAGATAGCTTTTAGAACGCTGTTTTATCTGTTACTGCAGCTAAAAAACCCTTTGAAATTACTTTAAAATTGCAGTGTTGCCTGTCTTAAGATAACTTTTGAAATTATCCATTAGCTTTTTTTTTTTTTTTTAAAGATTTATTTATTTATACATACAAGAGCTGGGGTACAGGCCAGAGTCCAGGGCGGTGAGAGGATTCACCAGAGACAGAGCG
>JAGFMF010011478.1:5371402-5388947 GCA_019455555.1 Galemys pyrenaicus | reverse complement strand
TCAACATCAATGTAGTTAATTTGGAATTCTTAAGGTAGATATGATCAATGCAACTATTTCATTAAAAACATGGTAAGAATGTAGTTTCAGAGTAAGTATGTTAATGCTTTCACACATAATCATCATACACAAGCACCAAGATTTAAGTACTCTACATAAATCTCAAGACTGGCTTTGATTTATGCTGTTAATGTTCAGAAAATGTTGTCTTTAACAATGCAAGATTATAACCATGCTTTAATTAGAACTAAAGTTAACATATGAGCTGGTGAGCTGGTGAGGCTTTTGTCAGATTTAAACCTAGAAGTTAGTTGTTGATGATCCCTTTTTTGTGCACTATGGATATTTCTTTGTTACGGTTTCTGGAATGATGGCTATATGGTTTTTCCTTTACTGCATTTCAAAGTTAGGACAGTATTATCTTGCTTATATGTCATCCAGACATCCTTAGTCTTCCAAGTTGAATTCCTTTTTCATCTTTTATAACTTCTGTTATTTCTCTCTTAACTATAACTATAGCTAACAGTGGCAAATAAAAAGGAAAAATAATCAGCTAAAATTTGTAACAAGTCACTTGTTGTATTTTTCCCAATTTCATTTTTAGACTTTATTTACAATCATATGTAAAGTTAGTTCTTACCAAAGCGTGGTTACAATCTTGCATTGTAAAAGACAATATTTTCTAAACATTAACAGCATAAATGGAATTTTCTTTAGTGTCTGTGTGCTTATTTAGCATTATATTCTATTTATGTACATTGCATATGTATAAAAACTTTGTAATCATTTATTTTTAGAAGATTTTCTTAAAATTATTACTATTAAAAAGTATGTAACTTTTTCCTTTGGAAGGGATCTTTCTTTACGATTCATTCCCACAATGGAACCAGCATCTTTTCTTTCTATCTGTTACAGTGCTAGGATTTCATGAACATCTGTTTTGGCGTGGAAAGTAGATAAAAGAGTAAGGACTGAGCCAGAACTACTTTAGCAGGGGCTGGGCCTCCCTGGTGGTGCAGAGTTTAAGGGGGGGTGTTGTCTTCCTGGTGGTGCAAGGGTTGAGTGCTGCGCTGTGGGGCTTCTGCAGCCACTGCAGTGCAAGTTCAATCCCTGGCCAGGGAGTGAACACACAATGGTGCAGCAGATCTTTCTTGCTTCGCCTGCTGCTCCCTTCAGCAGTGTACAGCAGTGTGTTTCAGTTGATCTGCCTATAGGTCTCCCTACTCTGTCGTGGTGAATCTTCTCCCCACCTGTGCCTCTGGCCTGTATGCATAAATAAATAAAATCTTTAAAAAAAAAAAAAAGATTCAGTGGGGCCTATGTTCGATCCCGAGTTTGATTCAAACCACATGGCGTAGCAGACCTTTCCTTTCTGGCCTACTGCTCCCCTTAGCAATGTATTTCAGTGGATTCGCCTGTTGTGCTGCTTCCTCTGTCTCTGTTGAATCCTCTCCCACCCCTGCTCAACCCTCCTCAATCCCCCCAACCTCTGGCTTGCACCCCAGTTCTTGTATGCATAAATAAACAAAAATAAATCTTTAAAAAAATATATTAGCAGGGTAATAGCATGTAGCTAATTCACAAATGAGAGGAAATTTTGAATATGTTTTTCCCCCCTATTATGAAGCTCTACAAAGTTGATTCAAATAGAAACATTTGGTGACATTTGTAACCTCTTCCTCAGGTGACATTTAATCATTGATTTAGTTGGTCTATCAGTTACAAATAAGTATTGCACTACCAAGTGCTAGGCACTCTGTTAACCTCTAGGAATAGCTTTTGAAAATACATTGACAGTTGTCTTTAAGGGACTCAGTGGTAGCATCTTAGTGGCATTGGGCCATTGATTGCTCCAACCCTACTTCAGAGGGCTTTTTGATCATTTAAAATATTTGGAAAAAGTTAAAATCACAGTAGATGATTTATCTTTTCCTTTTGTTATCTAGATTATCTCCTATTGATGTAAAGTTGAAAACTTTGAACAGTTTCAGTGACTTTTGAATTATGTTTGTAAGGTTGATGACAATTCCAGAAACATATATTGGAGGCAGTTTTAAAAAGCATTATTTGCTATCATATAAAATGTTTTCAGGACAGTTAATTTTGTACTTCTGCTGTGACCAGAAATCAAGGCACTGTCATGTTTGATGTTGAAAGTGGTTTCTGGTAATCCTCTCTTTTTTGTTATCTGAAGTGGAAAAGCTTTGGTCCTTGAGCAGAATAATCAGTGATGAATTTGAACTTTTCAAGGTGAAGAGAGTTAATGTTACCATTGTTTGAAGGCTTTAAACATTTAACAGCTTATTTTGTAGCTAGTATGAAAAGACTTAAGTTTTTTATGTTACTAAGAGGCAAGAGGATCTAAGAAGTTAAGAAATACTGTATATAGAATGCAACAAAGTGAGTAATCTTGGGACTTTAAGAAACTTGTTCATTGTTAGAGCAAAATTCAGCATAATAGAAATTGATTTTGGCTATAAAATAACAAAAGTATCCTAGCAGGTTAAGTGCTGCAATAAATCTCTGCAATGTGAAAAATGAGTACATTGTAATAATACAATCCAATTTTTTACTTTATGCTCAAGTGCTTGAGTGTTCATCAAGTCCATATAACCCTTGTAAAAAGTACTGTCGACTTAAAATATGTACTAGGCAAATAAAATATTGGTTATTTGGGAGGTTGATACACAAGTTGGGCTGAAGTATTGCTCTAATTGTCACTATACCTCCCTAGAAAAAACTGCCTTTCGATGACCGGGACGAATTGAGTGAAATCGTAACGGACAGATACGGGGCAGACATATTCTTTAGACTTTTCAGATTTGTCAAGTGAATGAAATTATTTCCTTTTTATAACTTGGATTTGTTATCTTTTTTTCCTTTTAGCCCAGCTTCTTTTTTATTGCAGCAGACTTCATCATTAGATGGAAACAATGTTGCACTACTTGAAAAGGTATATTTTAAAACAGTATTTGATTAATTCTGACCATACTAACATGATAAAATATTATTTACTTTTCTTGATAACCTAATGTAATTATATTTAATTTCTGTTTTCACATTTCCCAGTATTTGCACATTTTGTGCCATTTCTAGTTACATATTTCATGTTGCTATTAGATAGGAATGGTGGATTTATTAATTTTTACTTTTTATAGTATTGACTCTTACAGGTTCATGATAGCTCAGGAACTTCTAGTGAAAATCAGCCAGTTACTAACATACATGAACTGTTACATATCTATCTTCTTCAGGACATGGAGATGAGAACTCCTAGAGAGAAAAGTGAAACACTTGCTAAGAAAACACCAAAATTTGAAGTTAATGACTCTGTTTCATCAAATATCACCACGGATTTGGATAGTAGTGCATTTGTAGGGCCTCTGCCAGCTAAAATAAGTGATCCATTTGAAAAAGAGCAAGATCATTTGGTAGAAGAGGTAAGAAAAGATTATAATGAGTGTATTAAAATATATTATTTTCTCCATAATGTTGGGAATTTCATTGAAGTACAGTAAATTATTGGTTAACTGGGAGTGACTTGGGAAAGAAGGTCACAGATAATAAAATAATAAAAATCATGGCCAAAGCAAAATCATGTTCATCCCAAAATGTAGAAATTAATATAAGATTATGCATGTATGGTTAGAATCTATGTTCCAGTCTATAAATGTCATCTTGAAATATAAAACAGTACATAGATTTTTGGAATTAACCATTATGCAAATTGTTGGATAGCCACACCCAGTCATTGTACTTTATTAAAATATTCTGTTGCTTAGCTGAGCTTCTCTTTTTTTTTTTTTTTTAAAAGATTTATGCATACAAGAGCTGTGGTACAGGCCACAGTCGCAGGAGGTGAGAGGATTCACCAGACAGAGTGGGGAGCAGAACAGGCAGATAGACTGAGATACACTGCTGAGGGCAGCAGTGGGCGCAAGGCAGGAGAGATCTACTACGCCATGTGGGTCCCCTCCCCTGCAGGCAGCAGGGATCCAACTGGTGCTGCAGTGGCTGCGGTTTGCTTCATAGTGCGTTGCTTAACCCACTGCACCACCAGGGAGGCCCTTCTCTCTCTTTTTTAATATTAGAACAAAGATTATGTAATTTATTATCAGAGTGAAGGTTTTGTCCTTTTGCTTTCAAAGTGATTAAATGCATTATTATTCATGATCTGGGTTTCCTAACCACCTCTGTTTCTTAAAGCTATTCTTCTTTTCCATTGGCAAGTGACTGCATATTATGAAGTGACTGCTTTGTATTATGTAGCCTAGTTTACACAAATTAAATACTCAGCTCTTTAATTTTAATCATGTCTTCTTTGATGATAAAATTCCTTAAGTTCAAAGATGTGGTATATAGCATTAATTAAGTCATTGTGCAGTCAGAACTACTTCTAAATGTTTCCAAATAAAGATTCTTACCTTTTTCTTTTTTATAAATGATTCATTTAAGATATGAAAGGAGAGAACAGTTTTGTGTTTGATTTCACCCTGTAGGATTGTGCTTAGTCTTCATATGTCTAGGAATTGCATTGTTGAACTTACTTTTGTACAAACATCTGCTATGGGAAAGCCTGCTGACTGTGAAATACTTATATCAGGGTTTTTGTTGTATTCTACCAGTGGACTTGGTAATATCTACTTTATTTTTTCTTTTCTATTTTAGGTTGCCAGGGCAGTTTTATCTGATTCACCACAGCTCTCTGATGGAAAAGCAGTAAAATTAGAGGACCTAATTGACTGTCTAGCTTCTAACCCATTCTTAACAAGGAAACAAATTCCTCGAACACCAGAAAAATTGAGTAAGCTAATGTTTTCTAGTAGTATTTTCTTTCTTAGACATTGCCACTATTTGAACAATGGTCTAAAAGATTTTCTGGAAACTCCTTTTAAAACTATTTTGCTATCCCTTTCAGTGTAGTGGTAATGGCTCTTCATTTATCTTGATGAAAGGAACTTTTATTGAAGTTTTAGTATGGCACTCTCATTTAAATGGCAGTCCTTTAGCAAATTTATTTTGCTTTGGTACTCTATAATTTTGCTTTTCTTTGTTTCAGTTGACCTTTTCCCTGGAAAAGTTTTTTTTTAAAGTCACTTAAAAATCTACATCTGACCTGATCAACATTTATAGAGTATAGAGGCTATATAGTCTCTTGTTCAGCATTCAGCAGTTATCAGTCAAAAACTTCTCCCAATCTAGTCGAATTGCCCAATACTTTTTTCTTATAACATTATTTGTGTAGGTAAAGTTATAAATTATTTTCCTTATGTAAACACATCCTGGTTGAATAATTAAATATAGTATCCATTTTGTAGCTAGTAAAGACATGTAGTTAAATTGATTCCATTCAGGTTGAGCTTAGTCACAGCCTAGATCAATGGCTAGCAACCTACAGCTTCAAACAGTCTGTCCCATGCCATCTGTTTTTATAAATAAAGCGGTATTGAACACAGCCTTTATTTAGTTGTCAACATGTTGTTTATGATTGCTTTTATGCTGCAGTACCAGAGTTGAGTATTTGCTGCAGACTGAAAGGCCTGCAAAGCATAAAATATTACTACCCAGCACTTTCTTGAAAAGTTTGCTAAACACTATATGAACAAGTAAATATCTTTTAATACTTGTAATTTGTTTGTGCTATGTAAAAATATGTTCAAGAACAGCTTTTTTTTTTGTGCCCACATGTACATGATTAGCTAGAGATGGAGTTCTTTAATGTTGCTGGAGGTTGATATGTTGTAGAGCTTTGTCATCTAAGTGATATGATTGTGCCACATACACTGAGTTAATAGCTTTGTCTCTAGAACAGGAATGAAGTGCTTAATTATATTTTCTGCTTGGAAATATTGATAATTGTGTTTTTTTTCTCTTGATTAGTAAGTGAAATTAGGAGCTCATGGAGAAAAGCTGTTGAAATGGAAGACAACAGAAGTTCAGAACCAATTCAGATGGATACTGAACACAGAGAAGTATTGCCAGAGCCCTTACCTCTGTTGCATAATGAAAGAGAATTTAGCCTGGCCAGTTTTCTGTCAGCAACTACTGAATCTTCTAATCAATCTCACTTGCGTGAAGAGAAAGTCGTTCCAGATTGTCTCAAGAGTGTGCCTCAGAAGTGTGTGGTAACCAGTCACATATGTGAATCAACACAAAATGAGTCAGATTTGTTAAATAAGAAAGTAATTTGCAAGCCAGATTCAGAATTTAGTGCAATACAGAACATGCCTTTAGAAACTAGCCAGGTACAGACCTTCTCTCCTGGTGAAGTAGCCAATAAGATAGATGTAACAGGTAGCAGTGAAGAGGATTATATTAAAATACTGGATCACTTGCAAACTTCTAATCAGGAACTTTCCATGCATAAAACTATGTTATGGAACTCTTTTCAAATATCAAGTGGAATAGATTCCAGGAGTTTTAAGGATATTGATTTTGGCATATTGCATGAGACTCTTCCAGAAGAACTTGGTCACTTAAGTCTTAATAGCTCATGTAGTACAGAGGCCAATTTTAAACTGGAACCAAATAGTCCTATACCGAGTGGCAATTTTCCAGATGATACTGTAGGAGATAAAGAAATAATTTCAGAATCAACCTTCAGTTTACAGACTATTTGCAGTAGATATGAGGCTCTGAAAAAGGCTCTGTCCAATAAAAGGGAAGAAAGTCACCTCTCTAGTCCTGAAACACTTGAAAGACACAAACTAGAATTGAGCCCTACTCCTCAAAACATGCAAACAGATGATTTACTTGACATTTTGGATACTCATAACTTGCATGTTGACTATACAAAACCATCGTTACGAATGTCTCTGGGTGAAAGAAAACGATCTCTTTCACCACTAATTAAGTTTTCTCCAGTGGAGCAAAGATTAAGGTCTACAATACCAAGTAGTCTTGAGGAACTTCTACCTAATTTAAAAGGTAAGATTTATTTACTAATAATAACTACAAAGAAGAACTTTATAACAGATATAAAGTAGAAGAACTGGGGTGTAGGCAAGAGGTGGGGGGTGGTGGTGGTGAGAGGATTCACTGAAGACAGAGTGGGGAACAGTAACAAGAGATCAACTGAAATACACTGCTGAGGGGAGCAGTAGGTGAGACAGGAGAGGTATGTGCGCCATGTGAGGATTAATTCCCTGACTGGGGATAGAACTCAGGTGGTAATGGTGATAGTGCTGAGACCACCAGGGAGGCCCCTAAAAGGTAAGATTTAACTAGATCTATTGAAGTTTTCTTTTAACTACTCTGTTTAATAACTGCATGCAAGGAACGCTATGCCAATTTTTGTTGTAATTGAGACAAAATATGTTCATTATTCCTTCAGATAGAATGAGTAGAGTGGACCCCATCACCTTATGGGTGATGAGTACTTTCAGAATCTTTATGATGTGTGTATAGTTTATAATTGGTATAGGACAAGGATGGGAAGTAAAATCAAAAAATTGAAACCTATGGCTTTTGTAATACAAAACTACTAAAGGTAAATTGTATACAAATCATTTTGGTTAAAACAGTGTGAAGTGGTTGTAAAGTGATTGAGAAGCACCGTTTTTGAATATTCTTACAATAATCTAGTAGCTGTGATAAGGGATACCCCATTCCAGACTGACCTCATCCCAACTGATTATATTGTGATGACCCTATTTCAAAACAAGATCACATTCTGAAGTCTTGGGGTTAGAAATTAAACATATTTTTTGGGGGGAACATAACCCATAACATTATTAATAATTATTGACTATGGATGATGGACACATTGGGTAATCATAATCTTTTTAATTTTGTATGTGTTTGAAAATTTTCATCATAAAGAGCAAATAAAAATTCTTTAAAGCATGGTAGGACAGATGGAGATCTTGTGATACAGATTCAGTGTATATCACTCTGATTGCCTATGATAAGCACTGGTATATTGAAGGTATTCTAAAAGGAACACTAATATTTTTGGTAGAAATAATTTTTCAATGAGAATGATTGTCATTTTATCATTAAGTATTTGTATGTGAGATTTTTTTCTTAAGATTGAAATCTGCTACTACTTGGAATCTGTCCCATTTAGTTTTTTCTGTAATGCTTACTTATTCTTTTCTCTTTCTAAAAACAATTTTGCAGAAGACGAAATCCTGAATAAAAGCCTTGATGCAAAAGAATCTCCATCTGATTTGATAAGATGAAGCAGTATCCCAGTTAACTTAATTATGATGCATTTAAACTGAAGTACTATCACAGGATAAAAACTGATTTATAATTTACATACACGTTGGAAATGTAACTCTTTTTGAAGGCCTAAATGTTCTTAAATGCTTTTTAGCCTCTAATGTTTCAAGGTAAGGACAGTATGTTTGGGTTTTCTTTATATGAATATGGTGTCGAAATGTGAAATATTTGGACAGTAAACATTAAGTTATATGAAGTTATTTTGGTTTCTTGAATAATCTGGTTAGCATTAAGTCACAGGCAAAGTAGTAGTTTAACTTATAATTTCAGTTAATTAACAAAAGGATACGTATCTTAGGCTAACATAATAGCTTGAATATACTGATATTTTATTTTAGGGGAACATACAGCTTTTATTGTTTCTTTATGGAACGTTTTGAAACTAATCAAAAAAAGTAAAGTATTACCTTAAGATGTAGTCAAGGTGACTGTTGGGAATGTTCTTAATTCAAGTAGGTTGTAGGTACTCAGATGGTTGATGGAATAAAGTGAAGGTAGGTAAAGTGAAGGTAATGAAGTGGAGCATAATGAATTTAGAAAAAAAAAGGTCAGGATGACTAGACACTTTAGAAACAATGTCAAAACTATAAATCCATTTAGTGGATTGAATATATTTTTATAGTCTAATTTAGACTTTGAGAATTTAACCATAGTTTTATATTTTAACAATTAAGTGTAAATTAAAACATTAATTAGTCTGTGTTTATTGTTTTTTGGGGGAAAGGAACTAATCTTTGATTATTACTTTTCACCCAAAAACCATCTGTTTCCTAAAAATAACTTCAGTTAAATAGCTTAGGAAAATTGGAGTTAAATAAATTTAGTGTCACACAATGAAATATACAGGTAGTATATTTTCACCCTGTTTTGCTCAGTATGCCACAAGACCTTGAAGTAACTAAAAGACCAGGATATATAGGATATGGCTGCTAGAGGTGGTCTCTTTATTGGATCTTTAGGGCCCAAGTTAGGAGTTAGCTGTGAGGCCTCTCCTAGTTTCCTGTCTCACTGTCATGCTGCTTGACTGATAAAAGTACCTGTTACATCCAAGTGAACACATGCCATCCTCCTGTCAGCCAGGAAGGGTACTGCGAGGGCCATAGCACTTACAGTATCCCCGTCCAGCCCCCACTCTTAACTATCCAAATGTCCTTCTTGCCAAGAAACTGTTAAGAAGGGAAAAAAAGTTGAAGGAGAGATCTAGAAGAGGATGGACTTAATCTTAGTTCATCTTTCTGTAAATTGTTCAGTTCTAGTTTGAAGGCCAGTGTTTTTGTGAGAAGACAAAAGAAAAAGCACACACAACTACCTGATTTGCAGTGGCGAAGTTTCTCCTAACGTGAATTCCTTTATTACTATAAAAAAAAAAAGAGTGACTCTGCTGATGTATTGGGGAACTATTTTCATATTTGCCTTAAAAAACCCAGTATCCATCAATCTAAATTAGCATGTTAGGGAGAAAGATGGGGCTGTCATAGCATTTGCAGAGTGCCAGGGTCATTGCTCAACAATACATATTCATTTAATTCTTACAACTCTGTAAGAGAGTGAGTAAGCTAGGGAGTTTAAATGACTTGTCTGAGATGCAAAGATTTCTTTAAAAAGGTTGATTTCTTTAAAAGGCGTCTAAAATGGGAATTATGAATCTGCATTTTAGAATATATTTCCTTGGTAAATCTTAGGCTCAATAAAATGTTTGAGAACCATTGCTCAGGGATATTTATGCACATTTATCCCTGGGTACCTTTAAGAAGCAGGCATACTATTGCATATATATTATTTTAGGGATGGTAACTATTTAATAAGGAAACTCAAGTTTATGGTAAAGTGAGAGACTTAATTACGGAGACTCAAAAGATCAAAATGTCTTTGGACTTTATAAGAGTTACAAAAGCCATATCGTTAAGATGAATCAAACCTGTGATATCAAACCATATGAATCAAACCTGTGATAGCTAGTTTGTGGCTTTCTCCTCTGTCCTTTGTATGCCAGTAGTGTAAACAAAAATAAATCACTTTCCTCTAAACAGTTGTGATTGTAATTTACTGCCTTTGGTTTCTCTCCTATGTGTATGTAATCTGCATAGCTGTCTTTTATCTTAGACACTACTTGGATCAAGTCACTTCTTTAAAATTATATTAGTTCAGGGCCTCCCTGGTGGCGCAGTGGGTTAAGCAATGCACTGTGAAGCAAACCATAGCCACTGTAGCACGAGTTCAAATCCCTGCAGCCACCAGCGGGGAGGGGACCCACATGGTGTGGCAGACCTCTTGCCTTACCTGCTGCTCCCCTCAGCACTGTGTTTCAGTCAGTCTGCCTGTTCTGTTCCCCACTTGGTCTCTGGTGGATCCTCTCACCCCACCCTGCACCTCTAGCCTGTACCCCAGTTCTTGTATGCACAAATAAATCTTTAAAAAAAATTAAAATTATATTAGTTCAGAAGAGTTCAAATTTAAAGGTGTATAATGTCTCTACATAGGTATCTCTATTGCCCCTACTATTGTGTTCTCCCATTTTTTACTAAAATACTTTGGTAATCATAGATCTTTAGAAATCTTAAGTTGATTACCTTCATCTCACAGTTTATCACAATTATAAATGTTTTTTAGGGCACAGACCACTTCTACCTTGGAAGTCTTAATTTATCCTTCCCGTTTCATAGGCCCATTCCTTTTCTAAAATCTGTGATTCAGAGCTTAGTAGTTTTCATTTATTGCTTTATTATTTTTTTCATGGTTGTGTGTTCTCTCTCTACACCAATTATACACACACATACATACCTCTGTAGAACTGTGTGAGGTTTGGCCATACATATATACTCTAAGGGCCATGGCATGGACCATTATCTTTACCAAATAAGGAAGTACTGGGATTGTTCTGGTTTGTCTCCTATGTGATAGAATTAAAGTAATAGTAGAGGATTACTATATTACGTAAATGTATGTTTTCTCATTACATTCTTAACATTACACAGAATATGCCTTATTCAGTCACTAAGTTGATGGTGTATAAACTGACTTCTGTATAACTTGAAGCCCTAAATAATGCCAAAATTTCCTAATTTTAAATGTTGAAGGAGGAGAACATCTAATGCTGCTTTACATGATACTATTAAGTGGAATAACAAATACTTGAAATTAAAAAAATCATTTTAGGGGAACTTAACACAATAAATACAAGTATATTGAAACCTTTTTTACATGACCTATTATATCAATCAGTTTTATCTAAAGGAAATAACAGGAGTTCTTGAGACCTGTATATAGGAAAAATCCTAATTTTCCTACTCTTGAGTATATTAAAATTGAAGAAAATTTATTTTCCTTAAAGATTGTTAAAGGTCTCTTGATAGTAAGTTACACGTCTTTCTGTACTTTTCTCCTTATATACTGTGTCAAGTCCACATCCTAAATTTAAAATATCTGTGAATCTTCTAATTTGTAAATAGGTTCTACATATTATCACCTTCAATAAACAATATTATATCATCTGGCTCTGGAATTTCCTATGTAATAACAAAAATAACCATGTTCTGTAAACTGTAAGATCAAAAATATATATTAACATCAAAAGAAATGAGAGGTTCAGTGATTCAGATAAGTATTTTGTTGCCTTTTTAATTTTAATTACTGGTTATTAAATGTGGTATTTCAAATTTTATTTAAAAAAATTTAGCAGTACTTTCAGAATTTTTCTATCTGGAGTCTTTATACTAATTGCCAAAGGCCCTAGTTAGGTTTTATAACCTGAATAGCTTCTTTTACCCTTCTTGGGTAGGGTAAATACAAAGCTTTGGCAATTCTAGAGCGTATCATTTGCAAAATGAGAGGTAAGAGGTGTTGATCTGAGGTCTCTTGTCTCTGAAATAATTAGACTTCATTTAAAACATTTTGGATGTTTTCTTTGATGATAGCACATTACCAGTCCAATTAGAAACCTTGGAATCCTTCCCCAGAAATATGTCATCTAAGAATTGATTCAATATTATCCAGTTTCCTGATAAATACAGATGGGAACAAGAATACATGAAACACCATTTTTGAGAGACATCAACTTTCTGGCCTGCACCTTTCTGTCTGTAAAATTAAGGGAATGATATGAAGGAATAACCTAGACCTAAAAATTTTAAATTTTTATGATTTTTTTTCTTTCTGTGTGTGGAGAAGTAGTGGAATATAATGGGGTCAGGAATCTGTAATCATTGCCTACGTTTAGCTGTACGATCCAAGGTCATCAGCTTTCTCATCTATTAAAGTTGTATGTAACTGAGGATTAAATAAGAAAATGCACATCAAGTGCTTATTAAAGGCTCATATACTTAGACTTCACATCCAGTAATTTGGGGGTGGAGGTGGGGGAAAGTGGCTCAGTTAGGTGGCAATGATAGTGGACAGAGTACTGAGTATGTGCCAGGTAGCATTCTGAATGTCTTCTGATTGTTTTCATCCTTCCCACGACCCTATGAAGTTGAGTTACTCTTACCCACATATTACAAAATGAGGAAACAAGTAGTGTGAAACTAAGTGCCTTGCCCAGCTCACAGAGCTAGTAAGGGAAGAGACTAGAATGCTAGTGTTCTAGCTCCATAACCCATCCTCTTAACTGCAGTCGTTGCTATGAACCATCAAGACAATGAGGGAATCATGAAATCAAAGTTACCTGGCTAAACTTGTGGGGACTCAGAATTTGGATTTACTTATTAACCACCTTAAAATTACTTCAAATGAGACCATATTTTAACTTGCTAACAGTAAATGTTTATTCATGATTGAAGCCAAGAGTTCTATAAATGCATTTTAATACCTTGCTGATAAAATAGTAACGTTCCATCTTTGCAGTCTTGTAAGGAATACAGGAAGATATTGTAAAGGCTTTGATGTGTATACCATAACCAGGTAATCACACACACACACACACACACCCTACTTTAGTGTTAACACCAAACCAACTTCAGAAAGGCCATCTTTGAAGTTCTACTGTTATAGCTGAGTAAATAGCGTTCAAGGTTAAAAGACTGGGGAGTAGGGAACAGAGATGGAAGTAGTAAGCTGCACACATTTCAAAGCACACAACATTATGAATATTAAAGAAAAGGGTGCGGGGAGGGGGATAGAGGGAAGGCAATTCAGCATTTTCACAAAGAACATTTGGCAGTATTCAACGCATAAGGAGGCTGTGCTTGGGGCCATCCACTCTCTCCAGCTTTTCAAAGTGTTTCCTAGCATTGCGAATGTTGATCAGAGTAGCTGCAGAAGGGATCGACGGATCTGACATAACAACCATCACGTACGTGTTTGATGTGAAGATGTCGATGAAAGCAGCAAAGTTGGAATTCCTAACTTCCATGCTCTGGAAAGAGGCGGCCAATTTACTGCAGCTCAGCTTAAACTGCTTAATGATGTTGCTGATCTTCTCAAATCGGTGGACGTCGCGCTGCTCTTTGCATTGGTAATGGGAAATCACCAAGAACGTAGCTCTCTCGAACAGAAGAACTTCATCGGCCTCAATAATCTGGGCAAAATTCCTCAGGTTCATCTCCAACTGCTGGACATTGGGTATCAGCTGATAGACAATACTGGACCAGGCTTTGTAGAGCGTTTCATCCCAGATGGAGGTTCGAAAACAAGCACACTCCAGGGGGCGAGATAGACGCCGCAGGTCTTCTTCGCGCTCTTTAAAAATCAGGTCACGCTGATCCTCCTGAACCAGATCCATTTTGTGCACCAGACAGAAGATTTTGGCATCGGGAGAGTTCTGGAGGATGGCCTCCAGACACGACTGGTAATAATGCATGTCCTTTTCCAGCTCGCGACTCTCCACATCAAAAACATAAATCAAAACTTCGACATTACGGAAGATGTTGTCTCGCTGGCTAGTGAAGTAATTTTCCATGAAGGTGTCCTGACCGCCACAGTCCCACAGGTTCAGCACCAGGTTGCCCAGAAATCGGACGTGGGAGTGCTCCACATCAATAGTGGCACCCAGGCGTCGGGTATCGCGAGCAATGTAATTTGCAAAGATAATCGAGCGCATGCTGGTCTTCCCCGACCCGCTCTTCCCCATCAACAGCACCTTTTTCTTCATGGCTGTATTTGGCATCACCCGCCGGAGCCGCCGCGGACAGAGGGCCTTAGGGCGCGGCCTAACTGCAGCGCGGAGGGAGGGGCCGGGGTTGCGGAGGCGCCGCAAACCGGGCTGCGCAGTGGTGCAGTCGGACGCCGAAAGCTCGAGCTCCGCAGTGCAAAGGCCGTAACGGGTGAGCCCTTCCTAGGAGGAGAGCGCCCGGCGACAGCGGCTGCAACAGCTCCGGGGAAACGCTCGCCTTCCGGGGAGCCGAGCCTCTGCGTCCGCGCTGCCACCCACTTCCGGCGGCGATCTCGCGAGAATCCCCGCGCTCGGCGTCACTGCTCCAAGAGCTTTGACAAACTGCGCTTTTAATGAAACCCAACGGGGTTCCCCCGAAAGAGAAGGTGGAAGGGAAATCTAGGCTGTGGGACTCCGCTCTCCAATGCAAGTTGGGCTGAAGGTGGAATGGTGTGCGCGTATGGGTGACTGGAGAGTGCTGCCACCTTGTGGCCATAAGCAGCCCGGCACCCACAACTTGCCGAAAGGGAGGTGTGCTCGGGTTTTCTGCCTAAGCTGCAGACAGGTGGTGCAGAGGGAGACCTAACTTCTCAGCCTAGTAGGCATCCCCGATTCCTTGGCTTTAGGAGAACAAGGGCAGGGTAAACGAACTCTGCGAACGAGGAAAGTGGACTTAAGAACATAAGCGATTGCTCTCTGCTTCTCAGAAGATAGCAAATCCTTACTAGGCGATATCCTGATTCTCAGAATATTTTCCGCTTTGAAACAAATTCTTTTCTCACACCTGATTTTCTTGTAATCTTAGACCTTAGAATTTATAACCAGAATTCCAAAGTTCTACGGAACCGTAATATGGAACGCACACATTAGGTCAGTCCTCATATCGCTATGAAAGTAACCCTGTTTTCACGTGAGTAAAGTGAGTTGAGAGGAGTGAAGTGACTACCATGTTACACATCTATGAAACGATAGGATGCAATTTATTTTTCACTTATCTTTAAAATATGAATTGCATATATTTAAACTGTTTATACGGCATGATGGTTTGATATAAATAAACGGAAGTGATTTCTGCAGCCCACCTAATTGACATATTCTAGTTTAGCTTTCTCTTCTTTAAAGGTCCTCCGACCCCCATCCACCATTTGTGTGTGTGTATGTGAGTGTGAGTGTGTGTAAAGCTTCTAAACCTATTCTCTTAGAAAATTTCCATTTTCCAATACAGTATTAACAACTATGGTTATTTGGATTTCTAGCTTTATTCATCTTACTTAGCTGCGATGTTGTATCATTTAACCAGCCCCTGGTAACTACCATTATAATATGTATTAGACATAAGATTCCACACAAAGAACATGAAAGCTTTTTTCTTTCTGTTTCTAGCTTATTTCTCTCAGCATAACGTTCTCCAGGTTATTCATGTTATTGCAAAGGGTAGAATCTCTTTTTTTAAGGCTAAATAATATTTCATTGTACATATAAAGCACCCTTTTAATTTTATTTATTTTTAAAGATTTATTTTTTTATGCATATAAGAACTGGTGTACAAGCCAGAGGTGTGTGTGTGGGGTGTGTGTGTGAGAGGATTCACCAGAGAGACAGAGTGGGAAGCAGAACAAGCAGATTGACTGAAATACACTGCTGAGGGGAGCAGCCCGGGAGGCAGGAGAGGTCTGCTGTGCCATGGGGGTCACCTCCTTGGCCAGGGATCAAATTTGTGCTGCAGTGGTTGACTGTGCTTCATAATGCAGTGCTTAATGCCCTTTGCCTCCAGAAAGACCCCTAAAGCACCCTTTTAAAATGTAAACATTTGTTTCTATTTTTTGTTAAAATTTGACTGCAGTTTTTTGAGCCACCAAGAATGTTCTCTAACATCATATTTTAGAAAATAGATACTGAGATAGATTTTAAGTAATACTTATCAATTACAGAATTCCTTTTGTCTCTTCCTTAGAGAAGTTGGACATTTTTTATTAAAAGCAGTCAATTTAGGGCCTCCCTCGTGGCGCAAGGGGTTGAGTGCCACACTGCGGGGCTTCAGCAGTCACTGCAGCTTGAGTTCAATCTCCTGCCAGGGAGGGAACCCACGTGGCGCAGCAGACCTTTCCTACCAGGCCCGCTGCAAAGCGGTGTGTTTCAATGGATCTGTCTGTTCTGCTCTCACCGCCTGTCTGGTGAACTCGCTCACCAGCCCCCACGCCTCTAACCTATACCCCAGTTCTTGTATGCATAAATAAATAAATCTTAAAAAAAAGCAATCAATTTATAAAAATTCTAGTTTTTATCTTAAATTTGGTGATGGGTTTCCCCCTAGTTCAATTGAGGTCTATTTGACATATAGTATTGTATTAGTTTTAGCTGTACAACATAATGATTTGATATATTTGTATATCACAAAATGATTACTATGATAGGTTTAGTTAACATCTGTCACCTCTCAGTTAACAGTTTTTTCTTGTGATGAGAACTTTTAAGACTTATTCTCTAAGGCTCTTTCAAAAATCTAAACAGTATTAATAACTGTACTCACCATGCTGTGCATTACATTCCCAGAACTTATTTATTTTATAACTGTAAGTTTGTACCTTTTGAATGCTTTCACACATTTATTTCCTCTCCAGCTCTGATAACTAACAATCTGTTCTTTGTATCTAAAAGTTTGGTTTCTTTAGATTCCACCTTTAAGTGAGATCTTGCAGTATTTGTCTTTCTCTCACTTATCTCACTTAGCATAATGCCCCTAGGATTCATCCATAGTGTCACAAATGGCAAGAGCTTTTTCTTGTTTTTATAACCTTTCAGCTACCCTGTGTCTTTTCATTAGGGAGTGTAGTCTTTTTATATTTAAAGTATTGATTAGGAAGGATTTACTGTTGCCTTCCTGTTAACTGTTTTCTGTTTTTCTTGTAAATCTTGTCCTTCTATTCTCTCTTGCTGTTTTCCTTTGTGGTTTGTTGTTTTTTTGTATTAGTAGGTTTTGATTCCTTTTTTTCTTTTATATATAGTTTACATTATTTTTCACTTTTGTATAGTGTATATTTCTTGTCCCCATTAAATTCCCATCACCAATTCACCTGTGCACCATCACCAAGGCCCTTGTGCTCTTCCTACCCAATTTGTTTCTTTTCCCTCCTCTTCTTTTTTTTTTTTTATTAGTTATATTTGACATCATTTGTAGTCCCCAGGGAGTACCCACCACCATTTCACCGGTGCACCATCACCTCAGTCCCTTGT
>JAGFMF010011478.1:5356959-5370798 GCA_019455555.1 Galemys pyrenaicus | reverse complement strand
CCAGCATTTGACATGGTTGGTTTTTTCAATGTGTGCCATTCTTACTGGTGTGAGGTGGTACCTCATTGTGGTCTTGATTTGCATTTCCCTGACTAAGAGTCTTTTCCCTCCTTTTCTAGGGAAAGTCTCAGATTTATAGTTTCAAAGCATTACACTGTAGAAACACATTTATTCCATTCTTCCATTCATTCAAAAATATTTGGATATCTACTATGTGTAGGGCACTGAATTAATATATAATGGTAAAAAAAGTTCAAATGTGTTATTGTTTTAGTTTAAGGAGATAAAACATACAGCAAAACCTGGAACTATAAAACAATATGTGGAAAATGTCTTTATATTCAAGCTCAATTTCCTCTCAGTGACATCAGTTCTGGAGTTCTCAGTATCTATTTCAAAGGTGTGCTCATTTTCTATTATCAGCAATCTGGGGAGGAGGGGGGGCGTCTTTCCTTTGCCTTTGAATATCCTTTCCCTCCTTGATCCCACATGTTAATAATTTTTGGCTTATTTACTTATTTTGGTGGAACGCATTTTCCAGTGATTTCTTGATAAGAAGTATGAGGGTAGCACATTTCAAGACATGTCTGAAAATGTCTTTATTTTTATTCTCATACTTGATTGCAATTAATTTTCATCAGAGTCTTGGAGAGATTGCTCCACTGTCTTAGTTTCTAGTAATATGATGCCCACTTTATACTGACCTTTTTCTAAAAACATAATTGATTTTTCATTCTCTCCGATGTTCTGAAACTTAATGGTAATTGGCATTGTTGAGTACCACTTTTGATTTTGTTGGGCGCTGCCTGTCCTACAATTTTGGAAAATGTTCTTGAATTTTTAAATGCTTATATTGCTTCTGTATTTATTGTCAGTACTCCATGAACTAGATATGGGACCTCATGAACTTTCCTCTAATACTATTACATTCTATTTTTATTTTCTATTTGTCTATTTGTTCTACTTTCTGCGAGATTTTTCTTAATCTTTCAACTCTTCTTTGGAGTTTTGTGGTATCATATTTTAAATTTCAAGAGGCTATTTCTTTTAAAAATTTTATATATATTTTACATTATTTTTTATTTTTGTACAATGTATGCTTTCTTCTCTGAGGTGTAGTCCCTGTGAAGTTCCCATCACCACCAATTCACCCAGGTCCCATCACCATAGTCCCTTGTGTTCTTCCCTCCCATTTTGATCTGTCTCTCTTTTCCTCCCCTGGGGAATTCTTATTAATTTTTTTACTTATTTCTTGTTCTGATTTTTCCTTTAAAATTATAAAATTATTATATTGGATTCAGTATTTTTAATCTCTCTAAAGACATTAGTAACAAAAACATTTTCATCTTCACTTAGTTTTGGTTTCTCTGAAATTCAATTTTTGTTCTTTTTTTTTTCATGTTAGAAACTTTCATATATTGTCTGTCTGTGGCTGTCTACTTGAAATTATTTAAAGCCTGTTGGGAGTTCTCAAGACTATGGGGGTTCATTGTAAAGGAATCTGGCCCTGGGACATTTCTGTGAGGAAACTTCTGTTGCCTACTTTTTTAGACTTGTCCTCATTGAATGGTTTAATTTACTCTGCTGGGGAAAATATCAGCCTGGCAAACAGCATTCTGGGAGAAGAAAGCCAGAATCCTAATGTTCCATATTAGGTAAACATAACTTATCCAACTTTAAATATGGTACCCCAGTCCTGTGTGTCCTTGTTCAGCATGTCCCCCAGTTCAGAAACATCTGTTACATACTCTTTCCAGGGAGACTACTTGTCAGGTGGGGAGGGACAATTGCCCAGCGGTGTGGAATTAGGGAAATGATCTGTTTGTATATTGCATTTTAGATCTTTAACCAATTCTGATTATATGGAATCCTTACTGATGTTGCCAATTCTTGAATATTTTGGAAGTTCTGTGGTGAAAATTATGCTTCTTCCTGGCTTTCATCTCTGTGCTGGTTAGAGTTTTTTTGGTACTGGATCAACCAAGTCAGTTATGATTCTTCCTGTGCTTTTCTGTTTCCCCAAATTTGATGTTTTTTTTTTTTAAAAAAGATTTATTTATTTATGTATACAAGAGCTGGGGTATGGGCTAGAGTTGCAGCAGGTGAGAGGATTCACCAGAGACAGAATGGGGAGCAGAACAGGCAGATCTACGAAGTACACTGCTGAGGGGAGCAGAGATGAGGCAGGAGAGGTCTGCCTTGCCATGTGGGTCCCCTCCCTGGCCGGGAATCAGACTTGCGCTCCTGTGTCATGGATGCTTCACAGTGTGCCGCTCAACCCTCTGTGCCACCAGGGATGCCCCATATTTGATGTTATTACCTTATCCTATCTTTGTCCTTACCCCTTCATCCCATTATTTTCATTTTAGTGGATATTGAAGAGAGAATGATACAAGCAGGTATTTAATCTATCACCTTATTTAGAGGCAAGAGAGAAATCTCGAACCAAGTTATTCAAACTGAATCAATTATATACTGAAAGAGATTTTTAAATGAGAAATCAGTTTTCTAAAAAAAGTTTTATTGAGGCATTATTTAAGATTCATCCATTTCATCTAGTGTACTGGTCCATTACCACAACTTAGTTTTAGAATAAAAATTAAAATTTGCTTTATCTCCCTTTGCAGTCCATCTCTACTCCTAGCTGAAACCCAGGCAAACACTGCTTTCTATATATATATGTCTCTATAGGTTTGCCTTCTCTAGATATATCATGAGTTAGTATGCAATTTATTGCAGTTTGCAATACTATGCAATACATAGTTTTATATTTTCTCTCTCTTAGCATAAGATTTTAAAAATTCTTCCATATTGGACCTCCATGGTGGTGCAAGGGATTAAGTCACAGCACTATGAAGCTATCCACAGCCACTGCAGCACAAGTTTGATCCCTGGCCGGGGAGGTGATCCACATGGTGCAGGGAACTTCTCCTCTCTGGCGTTGCTCCCCTCAGCAGTGTATATCAGTCAATTCACCTGTTCTCTTCCCCACTCTGTCTCTGGTGACTCCTCTCATCCCCCGCACCTATGGCCTTTACGCCAGTTCTTGTATGCATAAATAAATAAATCTTAAAAGTAAATTCTTCTATATTATAGCATGTATTAGTACTTCATTTACTTTTTATTGATGAATAGTATTCCAATGCTTGACTACAGTATACACAGCTACTTTTTCTTTGTCCATTCACCTATTGATAGAAATTGGGATTGTTTGCAGTTTTTATTCAAATATGAATGAACCTTTATATTAAAGTGTTTGTGTGAACATACATTTTTATTTATTTTTAAAGATTTATCCATTTATGCATACAAGAGCTGGGGTACAGGCCAGTCACAGGAGGTGAGAGGACTCACCAGAGACAGAGTGGGGAACAGAACAGGCAGAGCAACTGAAGTACACTGCTGAGGGGAGCAGCAGGTGAGGCAGGAGAGGTCTGCTGCACCATATGGGTCCCCTCACTGGCTAGGGATTGTACTTGCACTGCTGTGCCGTGGATGCTTCACAGTGCTGCACTCAACCTGTTGTACCACCAGGGAGGCCCCATTTTTATTTCTTTTGGGTAAATACTTAAGAATTAAATTGCTGAGTCATACAGTAAGTATGTAGTTATATTTTTAAGAAGTTAACCAACTCTTTTTCAAAGTAATTGTACAATTTTATGCTCCTGCCAGCAGCATATGAGGACTCCACTTTTTCTTTTACATCCTTAACACCGATGTTGGATTACAGCCATTTAGTGGGTGTCAAGTAGAATCTCATTGTGATTATCACATGTATATCCTTAATGATTATTTTTTAAAATATGTATTTATGCATCCAAGAACTGGGGTACAGGCCAAAGGTGTGGGGGTGAGTGGTGGGTGGGTGAGAGGATTCATCAGAGACTGAGTAGGGAATAGAACAGGCAGACTGTGCTCGCTTCGGCAGCACATATACTAAAATTAGAACAGGCAGACTGACTGAAATACACTGATGAGGGGAGCAGCAGGAGAAACTGGAGAGGTCAGCTGTGCCATGTGGGTCACCTCCCTGGCAGGGGTTGTGCTGCAGTGACTGTGGATGCTTCATAGTGCTGTGTCTTAACCCCTTTCCCACCAGGGAGGCCCCATCCTAAATGATTATTGATGTCATGTGTTGCGTTGGGGGTCCTGAAGACCACCTCCTGGTTCAGTGATTTTCTAGGAGGACTTACAGGACACAGCATGTGGTTATACTCATAACCGTGGTTCTTTGTAGTGAAAGGGCTCATAGCAAAATCAGCAAATGGAGGAGGCACTGAGGTAAAGTCTAGAGGAAACCAGATGCGGGCTTCCAGAAATCCTCTTCTGGTGGAGCCACACGGGCTGTGCTTAATTCACAAGATGTGCTTAATTCACCATGTGTGCTGAATTTCTCCAGCCAGGAGTTGTGACAATGTGTATGAAATATCATCTATCTAGGCTGCTCACCGTGCCTAAGGTTTTTTGGTGGGATCAGTCATAAAGGCACTATTGGCCTACCATGTTCCATGTTTCCAAAAAAATGGTAGGTATTAAAAAGCCCACACTGGGGCCTCCCTGGTGGCGCAGCGGGTTGAGGGCCACACTGTGAAGCACTGACTGCACAGCAGCACTATTCGATCCTGGGCGTGGGAGGGCACCCACATGAAGCAGCAGACCTCTCCTGCCTCATCAGCTGCTCCCCTCCGCTGTGTATTTTAGTAGATTTGTCTGTTCTGCTCCTCACACTGTCTCTGGTGAATCCTCTCATCTCCCACGCCTTTGGCCTGTACTCCAGCTCTTAGGTGCATAAATAAATAAATCTTTTAAAAAAACAACCCACATTGTACAGTTTATGTGCAGTAAGCAATTATAACTAGGGCATGAAGGGAACCCTTCCAAATCCATGTTCCCAGTTAAGAGGAATCCTTATAAGCAGGAATTTCCAAGGAAAAGAATTTCAAGCTTGCCTTTAACTCGTTTCTGCACAAGCATCTTTTCTTGTGCTCATTAGGCATTCATAGGTTTTCTTTGGTGAATTTCTCAAAATCTTTTGGTTTATATAACTATGCATTGTAAGAGTTCTGTATATACTCTGCACACAGGTAAATGACTTTCAAGAATTTCTCCCTGCTTCTACATATCTTTTCTACATGTGTCTTTTGAAAAATATATTATTAATTTTTATGAAGTCCAATATGTCGATCTCTCCTTTTTATGGATCATGATTTTAGTGTATGTCTATGATACCTTTGTCTAACTAAAGGTTGTAATGATTTTCTTGTATGTTTTCTTCTAGAAGTTTCATAGTTTTCAATGCAAGTTTATGACAGAGTTTGAGTTACTCTTTGTAGAAAGTAATGTCAGAGTTTAAGCTTCTATTTCTTGCATATGGATATCAAATAATTCCAATACCATTTGTTGAAAAGACCATCATTCCTCATTAAATTACTTACCTCACCATCATTTTTGGAAATAAGTTTACCATACTATAAGAATTTAATTATGGACTTCTTTTCTATTCCTTGACCTATATGTCTCTCTTGCCAATGTTGTTGTCTTGGCTATTTTAATTACTGTTTTTAACAATAATTTTGAAATTGTTTAGCTTAAATCTTCTTTATTGTTCCTTTTCAGAATTATTTTACTGTTCTATGTCTTTTGCATTCCTATAAAAGTTTTTAGGATCAGCTTGCCAATTTCTATAAAAAAACTGTGCTGGAATTTTGATAGGAATTACACAGAATTTCCAAATCGGTCTGGGGAGAATTTCCACTTAAAAATATTGAATATTCTGATTCATGAACATGAATATTCATTTAGATATTCTTTCTTTTCTCTCAACATATTTTGTAGTATTCATTGTATAAATTTTGCACTTAAATGTTTATTTTTTCCTTAGTGTTCTATTCATTTGGTATTATTATGAATCAGATTATATTATTAATTTAACTTTTGGATTATTTATTGCTAGTATATAGAAATATGGTTGATTTTTCACATATTGATCCTGCAGCTTTGTTTAGCTTATTTCTGGTTTCTAGTAATTTATAAAAAATATGTAGATTCATTAGGATTTTCTACAGGTAAGGTTTTTTTTTCTGGATGCCTTTAATTTTAATTTTTAAATTCTTTTTCTTTTTTGTTCTGTTGGTGAGAGCTCCCATTAAGTGTTGAATACACGTGGTGAAACACATTTTTTCCCCTTATATCAGGGAGCCAGGGGTGGAGGGAGGGAGCAGTCTTCTACCTCCCAGCACAATGGCAGCTGTAGCTTTTTTGTAAATACCCTTTATCAGGTATTGAAAATTCCCTTCTTTTTAAAATTTGTTGAGGATTTCTCTCTCTCTTTTTTATTGATGTAACATTGGTTTGCAACACTGTATATGAATAGGTTCACACCCCAAGTTACCCCTAGTCCTCTACTCTAGGCCAATGCCTTCTCCCTTCTTTGTTTATAGTCCCATCCTCTCTCCCCCCTTCTGGTAGCCTCAGTTCTGCAGTCATATTTCTAGGGTTTTTTTGGTTTAGTTATGTTGGCTTGTTGGGGATTTTTTTTATTAAGAAGGAGTGTTGGTTTTTGTCAAGTACTTTTTCTTTTTTTAAATTACTTTTATTTTCAAAATTTTAATTTTTGGGGATTCATTATTCCCCTTCCTTATGTTCTACTCACTCTTCACCAAATAACCCATGCCAATACCCCATATGCCTCCCTCTTCTATCTCCTCTTTCTTACTCCTTTCCCTCTGGTAACTGTTATATTCTTTCACTAAGTTCAAGATTTATTCCTACTGCATTTGGCCTGTGTATGTTATTTTGTTATTTGTATTTCACAGATAAGTACAACCATGCAACAGCTGTCTTTCACTTTTTAAATTATTTCACTTAACATAATCACCTTGAACTTCATCCATGTTGTTCTAAATTCCACTATTTCCATCTTTGTTCACAGTATACTATTCCATTATGTATATATTCCATTGTGTATACTTTTGTGTATAGTATTGTGTATACTATAGTATACTATTGTGTATACTATACTGTATACTATTCCATTGTGTATATATTCCATTGTGTATACTATTGTATATACTATAGTATACTATTGTGTATACTATACTGTATACTATTCCATTGTGTATATATTCCATAATTTCTTTATCTACTTGTCAGTTGAAGGGCACTTAGGTTAGTTCCATGACTTGGAAACTGTGAACAATACTACCTTTTTTTATTAGTGGTTTTAGTCCTTTAGTCTATTGATGTAGTGTATTACATTAATTGACTTTCCAATGTTAATACAAACTTGTATTCCTAGGATAAGTTCATCTTGTTCTTGGCATATGTTCTTTTTTATATGTTATTTATTTCAGTTTACTAATTCATATTTTTAAAGATTTTATTTATTTATGCATATAAGACTGGGGTCCAGGGCAGAGGTGTGGGGGCTGAGAGGATTCACCAGAGACAGACAGAGTGGGGAGCAGAACAGGTAGATCTAATGAAATACACTGCTGAAAGGATCCGTAGGCGAGATATGAGAGGTCTGCTGTGCCATGTGGGTTAGCTCCCTGGCCAGGGATTGAACTCATGCCACAGTGGCTGCCAATAGCTTGATAGTGCTGAGACTTTAACCCCTATACCACCATTGAGGCCCAGTTTACTAATATTTTTAAAGAACTTTTATATTTATGTTCTTGAGAGATATTGGTCTGTAGTTTTCATTTGACATTTTTATCTGGCTTTGGAATTTGTAATACTGGCTTCATAAAGCAATTTGGGAGTTGTTCCTTTCTCCTCTATTTTCTAAGTGAGTTTATAGTTTAGTTTTTTCTTTCACAAACATTTGATAGTTTTCAATTAGGTCTGTTTTTCCTTCTTGACAATTTATGGTGATTTAGGTAGAATTTTGATTGTCTCCTTCCTCTACATTAAGTTTCATAAAGTCACTGCCCCTTGTCTCAGTTATGCAGCACAATGCCTGACTTGTTGTAGGGAATCAATAAATGCTTTTGAAATAACTGAATGGTTGAATGGGGGAGATCTAATGTGTGTAGGATTGGGCTACTCTTCTGTAGGTGCCAGTGAGGGTTAGCAATCCTAAACAGTTAAGGAAGCTTAGAAGACAGTGCTTTGTGATCAGAGGAGTAACTGTAGGTTTTTAACTATGTTCTATAGAAAATAGATGGTATGCAGCAGTGAGTATGGTGTAGGGTGGGTTTTAAGAACTTAGAATACAGATTGTGCGCTTAACTGTCATTTTTATGTAAAGTTTAAGGGGGGAGCTTAAATAAAGATGGCTATTTTAATAAGTAAATGTTAAGTTTTAAGATAAAATACTGTTTGTAGTGGTCTCTAAAATCATCAGTCTTTTTGTTTGTCATTTTCTTGGGTGGAAAAACTTGAAAAGAAAGACCAAGATAAATCTGAATCTCAGTTCTGGTACTCATCATCACCTTGAATGAGTTTACCCGAGTTTCAGTGTTCTGACTTGTAATATGTATATGACAGATTTATATCAGTTTTAAGAGCTAGATGAGAGAGCTGACAGGAAGTGTGTAGAAGTATTTTGTGCACAGAGAGTGACAGTAAATTCTTAGGCAAGGACATTTTGGAATGGGGTTAGGAAAGTGTTTGTATGGGTTAAGGTAGAATTGACTGAAACTAACAAAATGTGGATAGGTTAGTGTATCAAGAGCAGGAGGTTTTCCTGTCTAGCACCAGCTTACAGAAATACCAGTGCTGAGATCATTGTTGAGGCTATTTTATTCACACCATCTTCATCTTTATGTGGGTTGCTGGGAGTGCCATGGGTTGTTGACAAGGCTGTTACCAACAAGGACTAAATGAGGGGTGGTTCTCATCAAAGTCTGGGGGCATCAGCAGGACATCCTTCTGGAACATTCATGGGTTCAAGAGAAGGCTGATGCCAGGCACGACAGTTGCTCGGTAAGGGCCACATGAGGTTCTCTGTCATTGGCTAGGGATGGTATGAAGGTTTCCGTTGGCTTCCAGTTGCTCACACCCTTCCATCTTGTCCTATTTTCTATTCTCCCCACCAGAGCCCTGATCTCCTGTTTGGAAGTCCAGGAACAGCTTCACCGGCTGCTGGTCTTAACAATGATCAGTAAGCTTTGCTTCTCTCTAAATGGACCTTTTTGACTTTCTAGAACTGGAGTTGATAAACTTTCATTGTAAAATGCCATAAATATTTTAGTTTTTGTGGACCAAGAGGCAAAACAGAAATATTTTCACAAATTTCTAAACAAAATTCAAACTTTATTTATAGGGACTGAAATCTGAATTGTATGCTTCACATGCCATGTGATATTTTTAATTTTTTCAACCACTTATAAATGTAAAAACTATTCTTAACTTGCTGAGCATACAAAAAGGTGACCAGCTGACTTTGATCTGCAGGTAATAAGCGTGAAGATCTCCGTTGGGGAACCTAATGTGGAAAAAAATACCCCCCTGATTTATTATTTATTCAGCTTACTAAACTGAATATAAGTGACCTGCAGTCCCCAAGTCCTCCGTTTCACTACTTACTCATTAAGCTTTGGAAAATGTGAAAAAGAAAAGCAACTATAAGGGTTGTCAACACTTTAACCTCCCAGTGCCGACAACCAGGGAGTCATCGTGCTCAGTTCCAAACAGCAGACCAGGCAGCGCCTCGTGCGTTTGCTTGAATCACCTGACTCCTCCTTGCAACTAGAGGCCCAGAGTAGAGATTTGGAGGCAGGAGGTTTCTGGGCAGCATCCGCAGTGGTTCTCAGGAAAGCTGAAGAAATATTTCACTTGGGGAAGGCTAATCAGAGGGAACAAAACAGTCTCTGAGCTGTGCTTCTCATAGGGTGGTCCCTGGGCCTGCAGCAGCGCTCTGGAACTTGTTAGATGTGCAAATTCTCTGCCTGTGGGACCTACTAATAATGGTAGGCGGGTGCTGCATGGGCAACGTGACTTTCCAAGCCAGGTGATCTGATGCAACTAAAACTCAGGCACCACTGGCCCTCGGCATAATTACCAGCACCTGGAGAAGTGATTGAGCCTCCCCCCCCTCCACCCACCCACCCCCACCTATAAATGCCCAGGCGTCCGGAAACGGCTTTGTTCTCGAAAGTGTCTGCGGGAAAGCCAGCGACATGACTTCCAGAAGGAAGATTTGGAAATATGCACCATTTTCTTTCTGGGCAGCAAGGGAGGCCTTTCTATACGCGCACAGACTCCATCCTTGAGCTAGAAAATGCTAACGAACTTGGAAATTTCAGCCTTTTGCCACATGTGGTCACGACACTGCCTGACTTGCAAGACTGGTTGCTTTCCAAAGTCATCCTGTCCTTCAGCTTCAGGTTTCTCCAGGGTCCAACAGGGAATCTTTGTTCTGGACCTACCAGGTGAGGCACTGGGAGCTTCCTGACCTCACAAGCGACGCTTGTGACATTATTGTCATCCAGCGGCGCACCTCCTGTCCGGGCAACGTCACAGAGGCCCCGCGGTCCTTGTCCAGGGCAGCCGCTCCAGGTGCGTGGGTGTGGGTGTGCAGGAACCGGGCAGCGGCGTTCAGGGGGAGCCCCCCGCCCGGCACTGTCCACGCTCCTTGCTGCTCTTGTGCAAGGCCCGCTCAAGGAAGGGAACAGACGGTCAGAGTTTGCAAAGGGGCCACATAAGTTTTCTTTGGAATACATTCTCAGAACACTTGCCAAGGCCATCGAGATTTAGCGCGTCCCCAGGGAGGAGTTCGGGGTTCTCGGCTGTGGTGGGCATGCTCTGCGCAGACTCCCGGCCTCCGGATGGCGCCAGTGAAGAGGAAATGCATCTGTGACCTGTGCTCCTGCGGGTAAGTTGGCCGCACCCACTCCCAGGACGCCAGAGCTTGGGTTTTCAGACTCCAAACGCTGGGCTGAGACCTGTCCCTGCGCGACTTGGTCAGGCAGCGTCGCCGTGTTCTCGCAGCTTGTCAAGTTTTTGAAGGCTGCAGTTTGGTTGCCAGCTGGCATTCGGTGAGCCCACTTTGCAGGTCCTGGTGAAGGCAGCTGCCATGATCTGAGTTCCTTGTGTTCAGAGGGGCAGGGATGCTGAAAATGGGCCAGGCGTCCCAGGTGCCTTTCTTGCAACCCAGAAAGTGTCAGGGATGGAAACCCTGGGTGGTGGGTGTGGGGTGGTCACATACACCTGAAGAGGTGTGAACCTATACCGGAAATCATATAATGTCTATAAACCAACCTTACATAAAACAAACCAAAGAACCTTGGCCTGGTTGGGACAATCTTGATGCTTTTGTTAGACCCTTGGAGACTGATGGGCTGGGGAAGGAGTCCTTTGAGTTTCTTGAATTATTGATCTTTGGTCAGAGAGGTGCAAGGTATTTGTAAACTTGTTTCCACATCGGTGTAGAGTGGACAAGAATAAGGAGAAGAACTTTTGCACTCTCTTGTCCTGACTGGTTACCTTTAAGGAACATGTTTAGGTGAAGCTGGGTAAAGGCAGGTGGTCCCAGGTGGGTTTAGTCAAGTTTTGTGGCTGAGTCTTCTGTATCTCAAGGGCTGAGAGGCCTCGCTCCACCTGTCTTCCTTGGACATCCGTGGGGCCGCTGGGCTGAGGGCAGCAGCACCTCAGCTGATGGGGGTTGGCTCCAGAGTCAGCTTTCCTGGCTGGTCAGAAATCTAATTGTGGGGTCTTAGGCAGATAACCCAACTTCTCCAGATAACCCATCATTCTCCAGTGAATGATGTGTGTGACTCCTGCTAGTAGATTGTGCTTAAAATGTGTCACCATCTTGAAATCTGCAAAAAAAGAGTGCTTGCCAACTGCAGCGTGCTTCACAATTATAATAATGGCACCAGTAGTGGGGGAGAATTAAGGGACACTCTAAAAAATGGCTAAAACCCTTCTATGTCTCTGGCACCAAAGGATGGTTCTCATTGGCACCACCTGGGGAGTTTTAAAGTGGTATCAGTTGTGCGGCTGTTACCGCATATGCTTTGGGGGGAGGGGCACCAGCAGTCTTTAGGTGATTCTGAATCTTTACCAAGATTGGGAACCAGTAACCTAGGTCACACACCTGGTTCTTGCTTCGAAGTTTGTTAGGTGGGACCAGAGCAGTGTTTTAATCTGCGGCTACAGAGTAAAACCTCTAGGATGCACACGCCTCTTGGGGCCTTTATATGCCCCTCCGTGCTTCTTCCTTCTCGGGTATTGAATTACTCAGGTAGGATTTAATTTGCATTCTTGTATGTGTTGGGATTGAAATATGACATAGCCTACATCTTTGTAGAGTATAGAATCCAGTTAAGAAGGCAGGACGCGTAACAGGTGCAGTATCTAGTGAGAAGTTCCCCTCTAGGTGCACAGCATTGTATTATAATTTGACACTTAGGTTTTGTATTACTTTGTGATTGCTACTCTAAGTCTAGTCTCTGTTCTACCATATAACTGTCAACCTTTAAAGGCTGTTTCACACTTTGTGTGTGGAGGGGGAGAGAATGGCATGAAGGCAAAAAGAGCACAAGGGACTGAGGTGATGGTGCTCTGGTGAAATGGTGGTGGGAAATCCATGGGGACCACAACTGATGTCAAATATATATAAATAAAGAAAAAGAGGAAAGAAATATAAAGGCTGTTTCAGTTGCAAATTTCCCATTAACCTAGCCTAACCATCAGAGAAGGATGCCACTCCCTGAAATCTTCATTCTAGTTATTTGTCTGCATGCTTTATTTGCTCTATTTATATTCTTGGAAGGCAGAGATCATACCTTCTGTTCATATCTTTGCTGGACAATATTAACACATTCTTTTCCATAGTGGTCAAAATACGTTTTGAACAAAATGGATTAAATTTTCTAAATTGAAGTGATATTGGTTTATAACATAGGTTTCAGGTGTATATCACAATAATTTGACATCTGTTTATATTACACTTAGAATGGATTTTATTTGGTCAAGGTGATGATAATGTGCTGGCTTGGATTAGGGAGGTAAGATCTGGAGCTGTGCTAGTCACCATGGAAACCACTAGACATGTGCCAATTTCATCTAGTTAATTAAAATTAAATAAAACCCTACTTCAGTCACATTGCGACATTTCAAATATTTAATAGCTACTTGTGTATAGTGACTTGCATGTAGACAGACAGGAGCTGTTTCCATCATTGTAGAAAGTTCTCTGGCAGTGCTGGCATGTAGGCTCTCATTATTTGGAAGTCATCATTCTTCTCACCCCTGATGAAATTTGCTAAGAGGCAGGTTGGGATGGAATGAAGAATTTTACAGCTGTTCACTAAGCTGTAGGAGTTGACTTTTGAATTTTCCAGCCTGTGGAAATGGGGAGAAGGAAAATCTGGAGGAAAAGTATGTGACAAACACTGCTAGTTGGGGAAGGGAGCCCTTCAGTGGCAAAGGATTGGAGGTTCTGAGTCACTTGGTCTCTCTGGGCTTCATCCCTCCATTTTCCCTTTACTCCCCTTTTCTATTTTTGTGGCCCCCCCCCCATTCACCAGTCTGTCCTCTGGATCAATGAATACATGGATTCCCCATACATATGCCAATTTTCTTTCTTTCTTTCACTTAGCTCAATGCCCTCAAGTCTGTTGCATTACACAACACCACACCGATAAAGAAATTAATGGGACCCCTTCTCCCCTCAAGGAAATTCTGAAATCATCATTAGTCAAGATACATCTTCTTTTGTGTAGGTGTGCAGCTTCTGGTCAGTCTGTCTGGCAAGATGTTTGAACAGGATGAGACAGGACCCACCTGCCATTTATTTATTTATTTTTTTAAAGATTTATTTATTTATGCACACAAGCACTGGGGTACAGGCCAGAGGTGTGGGGGGTGAGAGGATTCACCACAGAGAGC
>JAGFMF010011478.1:5342203-5356789 GCA_019455555.1 Galemys pyrenaicus | reverse complement strand
TGCTGAGGGGAGCAGCGGGCACAGCAGGAGAGGTCTGCCGTGCCATGTGGGTCCCCCCCCTGGCCGGCAGCAGGGATCGAACTTGTGCTGCAGTGGCTGCAGTCTGCTTCACAGTGCGTTGCTTAACCCACTGCGCCACCAGGGAGGCCCCCCACCTGCCATTTAGCCCACCTGTTTAAGTGGGACATTGGACAACTCTTCCCCACCAGCTCACAATTCCACTTACTCATCCTGTCTCACTGTGACTTTGATTTGTATTTCCCTGATGATTAATTATGTTGAGCATCTTCTCATCTATCTGTTGACCATCTGCATCTTTTTTTGAAAATGTCTATTTAGATCCAATGAAAGAGTTTTCCTTTTTGTGCTATTGAATTGTGTGGGTCTTTAGCTATTTTGGATATTAACCTCTTATCAGGTAAATAATTTATAAATATTTTCTCTCAGTAGCTTCCTTTTTTGATGACTTTCTTTGCCATGCAGAAACTTTTTAATTTGCTATGGTCCCACTTACTTTGTTTTTGTTGCCTTTACTTTTGGTGTCAAATAAAAAAAAAACCCAAAAACCTCTAAATCTTAAGACTGATGTTTCGATGCTTACTGTTTTCTTCTAGGAGTTTTATGGTTTCAGGCCTTACATTTAAGTCTTGAATCCATTCTGTATTAGCTTTTGTGCATAGTTTGAGATACAGTGGCCAAGTTTCCTTTTCTGTGTGACTATTTTCCCCAACATTTTTAAAAAGAGAATGTCTTTTCTTCATTGCATACTATTTATTAATTTGTTGTCAATTAATTGACCATGTTTGTATGTGGTTTTTTTTTTGGTGGGGATCTCTATTCTGTCTCATTTTTCTCTCTCTCTGATGCCAATATATTTTTTGATTACTATAGTCTTAGAATGCATTTTGAAATCAGAGTGCCCCAGACTGAAATAAGATGCATCCATAGTTCTTCCTTCTCAAGATATCTTTGGCTGTGAGGAGTGTTTGTAGCTCCTTCTCATTTTTAAAAATTAGATTTGTGAGTTGTTTGAGGCTCTTGAGGCTGCTATGGAGGGAGGGAGACACATCTCTCTTCCTCTTTCCCACTTCATCTTCCTCATAAGAGTTTGAGCAAAAAGTTATTTAGTGTCCTTTCAACTTTAATTTTTTTTTAAAGATTTATTTTATTTATGCATACAAGCACTGGGATACAGGCCAGAGGTGTGGTGGGGCGGGGGGGGGGGGTGGGGGTGGGGGTGAGAGGATTCACCACAGACAGAGCCAGAGCGGGGAGCAGAACAGGCAGATCAACGGAAGTACACTGCTGAAGNAGATTTATTTTATTTATGCATACAAGCACTGGGATACAGGCCAGAGGTGTGGTGGGGCGGGGGTGGGGGGTGGGGGTGGGGGTGAGAGGATTCACCACAGACAGAGCCAGAGCGGGGAGCAGAACAGGCAGATCAACGGAAGTACACTGCTGAAGGGAGCAGCGGGCACAGCAGGAGAGGTCTGCTGCACCATGTGGTTCCCCCGCCTGGCTGGCAGCAGGGATCAAACTAGTGCTGCAGTGGCTGTGGTTTGCTTCATAGTGCGTTGCTTAACCCACTGCGCCACCAGGGAGGCCCTCAACTTTAATTTTGAGCACTTTATCTTTGTTTATGAGGAAACTGGGGATGCTTGGAATGTTGGGTAGCAAAGCTTCCTCCCATTGGACTAGCTGTCAGAAGCCCTGGAAATGGGCTACGCTCTTCGAGCAAGTTCTTATTTTTGACCACACGATGGCAGCCTTCTCCTGACCAAGTCTCACTGCTAGTTAAGTCAGGTCAGCCCTAAGGGAAAACAATACCTTGAAATTATGGGTTTTCCTTTAGTTTAAGTCTTCCAAAGGAGCAATTAGCTTAGGGCCCAGCAGTGATCAGGGATCTAGGAGGAGAAGATCACAGATTACTAAGTGAAATGTTTTGAAGATTTAAATCTAAAGATTTCAGCTGCTCATAAAACTTCTTAATGAGCTGCTGGCTTTAAAAACACAGAAATCCAAAAAACCAAAAAAAAACCCAGACATATTTCAGTGTATCAAGCTCAAGGGTCCTCTTCCACAACAGTACTCTGCTTGACAGTCAAAATCTGGCTTTGGACTACCTTAAAATGTAGCTCTGCCAAATATTCATGCGTTATAGCAAGACAGTAAAGTGAGTTTAATTAAAAATAAAACCAACCTGTCAATTATCTTGACAACAGCCACAATTAGGAACTGGAGTGATCTTATTTTATATTTGAGAGATAATACTTGCAGTTATATATGACTATCCCCAGCATTTTCTGTTACTGAAAAATGTCACCCTTCAGGATTTAACAGTATCACCAAATTTACATTCTGTAGTATTTTGAAAAATTCAGAAGTACTTTCTCATACATTATTATCTTTCTGGGTATCTCCCAACATGGGAAACATTCTTGATTTGGAAATTTGGTCCTTGATGTCAGCTTGTTTCCTTTGGAGGTGTTTTCTGTTTACTGAATTCTTCTTGTCCCAAATTACTAAATTTGAAATTGGGGATGCAAGGATATGAAGTAAAGTAAAATGTTAATCATCTTTCTAAAGCTGAAGGTGGGACCTCCCTGGTGGCTCAGTGGGCTAAGCAACGCACTATAAAGCAAACCACAGCCACTGCAGCTCGTTTTGGATCTCCGCCGCTGGCCTGGGAGGGGACCCACATGGCACAGCAGACCTCTCCTGCCACACCCACTGCTCCCTCTGCAGTGTGTTTCAGTCAGTTTGCCTGTTCTGTTCCTGGCTCTGTCTCTGGTGAATCCTCTCACCTCCCTGGACTCTGGCCTTTACCCCAGTTCTTGTATGGATAAATAAGTAAATCTTAAAAAAAAAATAAAGCTGAAAGTGCATTAGTGGTCTTTAGCTCTTTTATTTATATATAAGGAAGTCAAAGCACTGAGATTAAATTTAACATACAGCAGCACATTTTGTTAAACTTTAAGCACAAGTTAGAGCAATCAACTTAATTTTATTCATCTATCTATATCACACACTGTGGTAGATGTTAAATTCAGTTTATTATCTATTTTCAGGACACACTGGATCATTTTTGACTACTGATATAAAGGTTCCTGTCCAACTGAGAAATATTATCTGATGTAGAAAAAAAGGCTATAATTCTAAAAGCCTTTTAGTAAAGTAATATAAATAGCAAATCTCTCTCCTGAGATGAAAATGTAGTAACACTACTTTTTCTGAAATTTTTGTAAGAAAATTGTGGTTAATCAAGGGATTGATAACTGCTTTTCTATGTGATTATTTTATGGGCTGGAGTGCACTATTTTAAAGACTTTGCACAATCTTGCAGGAAATTCCAGGACTGGGTAATGTATCATGAAATATTTATGTAGCATTGGTAGTATGCGCAACATTTTATAAAAAAGGTAGTCCCATGGAGGACTTGCAAATTGCTGAAAAGGATGTGGATTTGGCCCTTACAGAGAGCTTGGGGAGGAAGGTGATCTCGGGGGCAGCCGTGTATCTGCAACTTAAATCAGTTATGTTAACCAGGGAGGAACTTGTTATTTTAATTTTGGAAAATATTTTCTTCACATCGATGGAAATTTCCTTAACCTTAGATTTTATTTTCTTAGAGTCTCTGTTACAAATTAAGAGGGAGGAAAAAAATCAAGGAATTGGTTTGCTATTACATGTTTCAAGAAGAATTCTTGTTTTTAATTTAAATAAAATTGACTTCATAAATTCTGATTAAGAAAAAATACAAAGAACTGCTTTAATAGATGCTTGGTGGTGACTTTTTATCGTCAGCAGAATCCGGATAGAAAAGTCAAGGGAAAAAAAAAAATCTTTCACTTTGACATTGAATTATTTTTACTGTAGAATTTCCGCACTTTTCGTGTTTTATTAGGAACGATGGCATTTTTGTGATACAGAATTAATGTTTAATTTGCTGTTCATATGTACCTTTCACTTATAAAATGAGTCCGTATGTATAATTAGTCAAATTTCACATATTATGAAATTATACAGATTAGTAGTAATTCAAGTTATAGCAGATAAAACTCAGTCTGATAGGTTACAAGTTGATCAGTTTAGTGTCCCATGATGTAATTGCATATGGTTGCTGCTGTTTTAAACTCCAATCTCCATTGATAGTATTTTTATTTTTATCGCGGGAGCATTGCTTTACAACACTGCGACTTGGAAGTATTGGGCCACCTGCTTTAGAGTCTGTTACCATACCACACCCAGCACAGACTGAACTTCAGGGGACGTGTTGTTTATTTGAGATGGTGACATGTCTGATGGGGACATGTCTCATTCAAACAACTAAGACCAATTAAATAATCCATGTGGGACTTCAGAAGTGGCAGACATCACTTTGGAAAGAGAAATGAGTTGTGCAGGGTGATTGGGAAAATTGAGAGGCAGAGTCAGAAAGATCAGGTTCAAATCCTGACTCTACTGCTATTTCACTGTAGAGTGAGATTTTGTGCAAATGATTAAATCTTTCTGTAAAGCTGGGGTAATTCAGTACTTATTCCTAGGGTGCAGCGAGGATGTGGTGGGAGGGGAGCGCAGGCTTTGTGTTGAGCTCCAAGGAAAAGTCTGTGTGGCTGGCAGTGTCTACACCAGCTGCAGGGCCTTGGAGACGAGGTGGCATCTTATCACGTGAGAGTGAAGCCCGAGAGGGAGATTGTGGCAGAGTTCCATAGAGGCAAATTGTGTCGGCTTCTTAACTGCCTTACAGCTAGCAAAAGGTTGTTAATGCAAATAATGCAGACATAAGTCTTCTCCCCGAAAGTTCTCAAAAGAGCAGCTTTTCTTTTTCCTGTTGATATAACTATAGAATTGGTCTCTGAAATAGACCAACTTTAAGCCATTTAGATCTTCTGAATGGATTTGTAATTTCCAAATATATCTTTAAAGGTATCTGACTTCCATTCCATTTTTCTTCCTTCCACAAATAATCCCCTGATTATTTTATGAGAGAAACTGAGGATCGGAGTTAGAGTACAGATTCTGGAGCCAGGCCACACGGGCTCAGAGTTCCAGCTTTTCTATTCAGCAGTGTATCTCATTGATCCATTTCACAGCAGTCTTTGCTTGTACGCGTCTGTAAAATGGAGTCAGTCACGGAGCCTGCCTCCCAGGGCTGATGAGAGGCTTGCATCAGTGCTTTCAGAAAACAGAACAATGTCTGCCTTGCATAGTAGGGCACGAACAATTGTTATTAAATAAATGGCAATGAAGATGGCGATCCATGTGCTGGGCAGGGAGGCCCTAGAAGGTATGGACAGGATTTCTGTGCCCATGGAGGCCCAGCACTCCCGGGAGTATGCTGACATCATTCTTGAGCTGGTAGTAGAGAATGAAAAATGCTCACAGGGAATTGAAAGTGCATGCAGTACTGAAGTGCTGAAGGGATGTGATTACAGTTGGAGAACAGTGACGGTCTGAATAGTGACATCATCTGCCATCTGCTCTCACACAAGCAGGAGGCACAGGCCCTCTCAGAACACCTGCCCTTGAGTTCAGTATTGATTCTACAAGGTCACACTGACATTGGCAAACATTTGGGTTTCGTTGAGAACTTTCTTCTAAGTCTTAGGAAAAGTGACCCAGGGATCCAAGGCATCCCCGCTGCATAGTGTGCTCTGCCTGTCTGTTCTATCATCTTCTGGACAGAGTTGCTCAAAATAACTTTAAAGCATCTATTTCTCTAGAAACAAAGGGCAATGTTTCTAAATGGCTGTAAAGCCCACCACTTAGCCAAATATGTCCATGTTTTCAATATTTTCGATATTCAGAATATCCAAAACTCCTCATTCTAATGTTAACATGTTGAGTTTGTGGTATGGAAGTTAAATTTTGCTGGGCAGTTAGTACTTGATTTTAGAAACATTGTTCTTTCCATGATGATCATTTAAAAAAAAAACAGAACTTTTCACCTTAATTACCTATGTTCACTCTCAAGGACAAACATTTCAACTGTTTTCAAGAAAAGGAAAATCTACGTAATGTCTGAGCACAAAATGAAAAGCAAATAATTTATTGAATATTTTGTTCTTTTATCCATCTTCAAATGGATAAAGTTAGAAAAAGAGCATGGATAATGAGTGAGACTGTCTAGTCCTGGCTTTGATAATTATAAGTTTTGTGTATTCAAGTCAAGATTTTTGACCTTTCAAAAATTAGTCATTGGGGGCCTCCCTGGTGGTGCAGTGGGTTAAGCAACGCTGACCGCAGCCACTGCAGCATGAGTTTGATCCCTTCTGCTGCCCAGGGAGGGGGCCCACTTGGAGTAGCAAACCTCTCCTGCTGTGCCCGCTGCTCCCCTCAGCAGTGTGCTTCTGTTGATCTTCCTGTTCTGCTCCCTGCTCTGCCTGTGGTGAATCCTCTCACCACCCCCCCACACCTCTGGCCTGTACCCCAGTGCTTGTATGCATAAATAAATAAATTTTAAAGAAATTAAAAAAAAACCCCAAAAAACAAAAATCGGTGATCGATACATGTTTTTTATTTTGATAATAGCCATCTTACTAGTTTGTATCCTGTGATTTTGACTTGCATTTCCCTGGTAAGTAGTGACACTGAGTATTTTTTCATATACCTTTTAAAATCAGGTGACTTTTTTTTAACTTGCTAGTGAGATGTAGGAGTTCCTCATGTTTTGGAGATGAACTCCTTATCAGATACATGCAAATATATTTGCAATATTTCCTCCCATTCTTTTGGTTACCTTTTCACACTCCTGTGGGAATGCAAAATCATTCAGCCTCTCTGGTGGGTTCTCAAAATATAAAAGCAAGAGTTAGTTATATGATTTAGTAATCCTACTTCTGGTGATAATACCCAAAAGGATTGATATCAGGGTTTCAAAGAAATAGTAGCACTCGTGTTCATTGAAGAATAGTCACAATATCCAAGCAGAGATGGATGAATTAATAAAGAAAATGTCATCTATTTCTATAATGCAATATTTATTTTTGATTTAAAAGGAAATTCTGCAATATGTGATGCTTGGATGAACCTTGAGAATATTGCTAAACCAATCACAGAAAGAAATTGTACATGACTCCGCTTATGGATTATCTAAAGTAGCCGAATTCATAGAATCAAAGAGTGAGATGGTAGTTGTCAGGGACTGGAAGAAGCCGGAAATGGGAAGCTGTTATGCACTGGGAATAAAGTTTCAGTTGTACAAGACGAGTAGGTTCTAGAGATCACTTGTACCAATACTGTATTGTGCACTGTATTGTGCACTGAAAAATTAAGGAGGGTGGATCTCTTGTTCCAAGTAAAGTAACCGCAGTAAAGTAACTAAAACACAAAAATCAGTTATCACCAGAGGAGGTAATGCCTGTGCTCTATAATGACAATTTTTAGGCCCAGAAAATTTCCAACTCAGGGCTCTGAAGTTATCTGCAGAGGTGTTCTGGAGCAGCTGTTAGTGACTGTCGAGAAGTAAGGGAAAAGTTGAGATGAAGATGGCCAGAGCTGAATATTGACAAATGCTTTCCAAACATTGCTGAATGGTTAGCTAGAGTGACTGTCTCCTCTGGCCCACGACTCTAGGAGGCATGTCTGATCCAGCTTCCTCTCAGCACTCTGACTTCCTCTGCACTTTGGCCGTCTGTGGCTGCTCCAGCCTTAACTCTACACCACTTGTCAGCTCAGGTAACTGAGCAGATTAGAGTTCAGCGCACTATTTCCCCAACAAGAAGGCATGGTTCGACCAGCTTATAACATGGTTCCTCTGGCCTCCAGGGTCCTTCTCCCTTGTCCAGTCAGCTGAGTTCTTGGGGTGCATGGGGTTACTTGATACAACCTGAGAAGCAGAGCTTTTTTGGTGTGTGTGTAATAGGGTTAAAGGTAGAGAAAAAGTGATTAGAAGAGCATATGACTGACTTCTTGAGGGACTCTTGCCAAGATATTCTTGTAGATAAAGTTGGTGAAAGATGACCTGAATGATAATTTAATTAGGTAGATTCCCAGCTCATTGAACAAGAGGCCCATTGAGCATCATTTGATGGTTTATTACCAACTTGGAATAGCAGCATTAGCATCTTGCCATGAGGCTTCATTAACTTTGTCTTGTTCAACGTTGTTATCAAAACTTGGATGATGTAGAAGTCATCCTTATCAAAAGTACTGAAAACACAAAGTGTGAAGAGTAGATTAAGAGTGATAGATGATGGAATCAAGATTCAAAATTATTTTGACAGTGTGGAGCAGTGGGCCAGAGCCAAGCTGAAACATAACAAGAGTAAACATGAAGTTCTACATTGGGATGAAAAATCAATTATAAGTATCCATACCGGGAGAAGTTTGTCTTGGCCATAGTTTGCATAACGTTATTTTGATATAACTTAACCACAAGTCTAATATGATTTGATGGCATAATGTGGCTGCTAGGAAGTGGCAGCTTCGTTTCAGGCTGAATGGAAGTGGGGCATCCAGGTCAGCACAGGTTAAACCTTGGCCTACGGCTTGGTCAGACCACAACAGAAAGTTGCTTTGCCTTTTGGACACTTCATATTTTCAAGGATACCAACAAGCAAGCAGGATGGGGAGTGCATTCTGAAGTGAGAAATTTGAACTGGGCAAGAGGAGGGATGGATAGTCAACTGGTATTTGTTTTTTTGTTAAGATTTATTTATTTATACATATAAGAGCTTGGGTACAGGCCAGAGTCGAGGGCTGTGAAAGGATTCACTAGAGACAGAGCAGGGAGCAGAACAGGCAGATGGACTGAAATACACTGCTGAGGGGAGCAGTGGGCAAGGAAGGAGAGGTCTGCTGCACCATGTGGGTCCCCTCCCTGGCCAGAGGCAGAGATCGAACTCGTGCTGCAGTGGCTGCCGTTTGCTTCATAGTGTGTTGCTTAACCCACTGCACCATCAGGGAGGCCCCTCAACTGGTATTTGAAAGACCATGGTGTGCGGATGGGGGCCTGTACTTGTTCTGGGTTGCTCAGTGTAGAACTAAGATCACTGAGTGGTTGTTCCATGGAAACGGATTTGGGGTCAGTACAAGTAAAATGAGCAGTTTAGAACCACAGGGTCTCAGGGCAGTCTGCCTCTGGTGCTGGCGCTGGGCATGTGCCTGTTGGGAGACTGTGGAAAGGAGTTTTGCGTTGGACAGGAGGTTTGACAGAGTGATCTCTAGGGACCTTTTCAACACTGAAAACCCAGATTTCTGGGAAGGGAGAAGAGCATTTATTTTAATATGATGATTGAACTTGAAAGACTACTACAGAGCAAAGAACTATGGGTGCATGTGATAGGAAGAGCAAACCAAGATCCATATGTGCCTGGAAAACCAAGGAAGTTAAGAGGATTCTTAAGACATTTCTATTTAACGCATAAAGCACATGTGCAGACTTTAGCCTCCTGGATCCTGCAGAACCTGCTTTTCACTTGGTGCTGCTGCTTTTCTGAAAGCCCTTTGATAACTTTCATGTCATGTGTAAGAAGCATCATCTGTTGCTTCTACAACTTTGCCTGTGTATGTCTACATGGAGTAAGTAATATTTAGGAGGCTTTCTGTGTTAGCCTGAGACTCGCTGCTGTGGGAGGCATGCTTTTTGGGAAATGTATTTCAAGCTTTCAACAACCAGTGCATGGACTTTTGAAACTTCCGTTGCAGAGTTGCAATGATCCACATTTCTATTATGACTCCCCACTTCCCAGCATATTCGAGCATTTCTTAAACTGGGTCTCAGGCCTCAGAAAGCCTTCTTGCGCCTTGCTACCGATCATAAGAGTTTCTGAAATGGTGACACCTCCGTAAATCAAGCCTTCCTATTTCTCTTCCCATTGCTCTATCTGGAAATGAGTTTTTCTAAGGGACTTTGTGCCCCAAAAGGAATCTGAAGAATCTTAAATACTTCATACAATACAATACAATAAGAAAGGGAAACTCGAGCCACTCCTGTCTCCTACCCCAGTAGTATAGGTCCCTGTTCCGAGCCCCTGTGACGTGTGGTGTGTGGCATTAGTTTCTGTCTTGCCATTCTTAGCTTCTCATCCCTGCAGAAGAAGGAACTATGTGTGGGTATTTTAAAAGCGTGTTGCTGGTATTAATGAAAGCTCCCAGGATGTTCTGTTATTTTTGGTTGCAACAATGGGAATGGCCACTGACTGGCTCAAGCAGGTTTAAACTAACAAGAAGCAAGATGGTCATTCAGAGTTACCAGAAGGCTGGTGAACTGAGGATGAAGATGGGACGGTATAGGAGAGGCCAAGGGGCAGAACAGCCCCCCTCACCCTCCAGTGACCATTCAGGCAGGAGATTGATCCTGTGCCCTAGTGCTCAGCACGCTGCCGCTGGAGCTCCTGCACTGGAGTAGACCTGGATGTGGACCTGGCCTGCTGGTGTCTGTGGAGTGAGTTCTTCACTGTCACCCCATTTTTTTTTTTTTGCTTCATTTTATTCTGCATTAAAATTCCCAGTGAGAGCTTCTGATTGGTCAGCCCTAAGTCATGTTCTCAGGTCTCACTGCAGAATTAGGGGTTGGGAGGGATGTCTTTTTGCTTACCCTAATTGGAAAGTAAATCCCATAAGATTTACATGGTTGGGAATTCCTGAAAGGGTGGTGGGCTTCTGATGTTAGGCAGCTAAAAATTTTTTAAAAAGGTTAATTAAAAATTATGTTTAAATTTCAATATGTATTGAAAGAGCCTCAACAGAGGTTAAAGCAGGCTTTCTCAACTGTCTTGTGTATGACAGGACATTTGGAACATTTTTTACCTCTACTCACTAGATGCCCGTTATCACCCACTCAGTCATGACAATCAAAAGTGTTTCCAGATATTGCCAGATGTACCACTGGGGGGAGGGAGGACTGTGAAGGGGGAAAACTTGCTCTCAGTTGAGAATAGCCGGACTAGAGACATCCTTCAACCATGCACTAATATAATGATTTCATGGCCTGGCAACTAGGGTTTTCTTATTGCCTTGGGTCACATACCATTCTCAGAAGACACAAAGCTTTCCCCACCACAGTGCTTTCCCTCTCCATGTGAAGGTCAGAAACTCCAGTGTTCTCCGCCTTACCTGTACTTAAGAATCATCTAGAAAGCTATTACAAAAATGCGCATTCCTGTGCCACATGCCCCATTTATTGTGACTATGTCTGAGGCCCAGGGATCTATCTGCAGGTTATAACAGTCATGGTGATATGGGTGCTCTGTGGACCACACTTTAAGAAACCTGTGGCTGCTTCACTACTTTCAATCTCAAATTCAAAGAGTTGTAGTTTTTTAAGGAGAAGAGAGATCATTTTAAGGCTTCCAGATCTTTCCAGTTGTTGATGAAAAAGAAGCAAGGAAAAGGTGCAGTCTGTTCTTTGGGTGTTCCTGGCAGGGACTGTTGGAGGCCAGCCTGGCACGTGACCCTGGCACTTCACCAGCAGCCTCTTCTGGTTTGAGCTCTGACTCGCGCCAGTCCTTCTTGTGAAAGACCTTTCTTTCACTCTGTCTCCTCCCATCCCCTCGGAGGGAATTTTTAAGGCTTTCCAGGTCTCACTGGTGTGTTTTGTGACTTCACTTACGGGCTCCCTAACCCAGTAGGACCAGAGGACTCTCTCTCAGCATCACTGGATTTTCTTCCCCCGCGGGTGGCGGGAGGTCCCATATTCTCATCGTGCAGGGGGTGGAGGGTTCATTGGGAAAGGCTCTCACCAAGTTTTGTCCTTCTGGTCATCTATGTCCCCCCCTCAGGAAGCCTTAAATTGGAGCAAAAAGATTCCCCCCACTGATTCACAGCCTTGGGTAGTTGTCCATTGACTGACAGGCCCTACACTAAAGGTCCCCACCCTCCTGTCTAGCTATTCCCTGCTACGCACCCTGTGTGCCAAGCTGACTAGACGAACACCCTGCATTCCCCATCACCAAACTATTCTAGAGGTTGATGCATAATACCCAGTTCACAAACTGGGTGTCTGCCAAATATTTTTTCTAAAGATTGGAATTAGTTGCTACCATTGGATGAATTCTGATTTTAACAAGTCCACACTTTTTTCTGTTGAAAAATTTGAAGAGCAGACTGCACCATGTGCCTGAGTGGTGAGCTCTTGCCCTGAGGGGGCCATATACTCTTCTCATTGTCCTCCACAAAGCTAAGGGGAATGACCGTGGAAGTTTGTCTTATTTCCCACAAGAGGGCAATCTAATCTCTAAGAAAAGTAAGAGACTGGACTTGCAAAAGCTGTTGGCTTGACTTTGTTTTGAAGGTGAAACTTTAGCCACCCACCTGCATTTCCTTGTGTTTGCAGCCTGCTATTTTTTAGGAAAACTCCTTTCTTTGGTCTGGTTCCCCTCCATGATCTGAAGTGGACTCACCTGAAAACCATTTGAGCACAAGTGTGCAAATGTGTAGACAGGTTCTCAAGCCACTTTGCAGTCTGAGTAAAGTGGATAGAAGACCCATGGAATGCCAGATCCCCAGAGACCACCATGTGGCCCCACATGCTTTGGCGGTGCTGCTTCTGGGCACAGACTCTTGATTTTTATCAGCACCTTGAGAGCAGAGCGTGCCTTAACACTGACCAGGCCAGCAGGGGTGGTGTGTTCACAGAATGCCCCGTTCTAGAGGGAAGAGGTTTAGAAATACAATTTTGGGGACTAGAGAGTATTTCCTTAAAAATGTACAGAAGTCAAAAGATATCACCACCAGATTGCTAATCTGAGTTCTGAGTAAAGGAGAATGCTGTCATTTACATGTCTGAAGTTTGTGATGTTCTGATGTCCCTTTCTTCAAGAGGCTGGCTGGCCGGCACCTCTGCGTGGGCCAGGCTCCTTGTGAATGCGGTGGGCACCTTGCTGTATTTGCTCTGAGACCACCCTCCCACCCCACACCCTTGTTAGAGCTGCAGGTTTGTAGTTAACCACAAATTAGATGACATTACCATGTAATATTTCTTACTTTAGGCCCCGGTTACATATCTGTTACAGATGATTTTAAATTAGTCCTAAGAAGGAATAAGAACAATATTAATAATAACAATAACAGCAATAAAGACACAGAAACCAAAAATGAGGAGTCAAGGACAGACTGGGGACACCTGGTGGGGAGGGGAGGGGGAGGGCTGAGGGAAGATGGGAGCACGAGGGACTGAGGTGATGGTGCACTGGTGAGATGGTGATGGGGGAATACATGGGGATTACAATTAATGGCAAGTATATGTAAATTTTAAAATATTTTAATAAAAAAATGAAAAAAAAAAAAGAAAATACAAGAATGATGATCACCAGGACTCCTGTAAAACTCCACTCTCTTAAACCATGAAAATATATTTAAAATGTATTAAGTTAATAAAACTCCAAATAAAATGTCACTGCAATAGTGTATTCAACTAAAAAAAAATAATAAATAAATTAGTCCTAAGGCTTTTGGGAGGGTGAGAGATTAGGATCTTTAGCACCCCTGAGCCTGAAAAGATCTCAAAGCTCTAAGTAAAAGAAAATTAGCTGTTAACTCCACCATGGTGACTAAGTATTGGTAAGTAAAAGCATAGGTTTTTATTTTTTACTTTCTACATTGGTCTTCTCTTTTCTTTGTTTACCTTTGGCTAAGTCAAAACAAAGCAGTTATCTTTGATCCATTTTTCCCTCACTAAAAATATCTGTCCTAATGCTGGTATGATTGAAATGGTTTAATAAAAATGTGAAAATATGGAAGAGGGAGCTAAACTGGTTAATAAGTGTCATAATTGAATCTTGGATTTTTGGCTTTTTTAACTGACTGGTTAAAAATTTGTACATTTTTTTTTTTCTGTACCACTTGGGTTGAATGCCCTATCCATATTCTAGCAGGTGAAGTGTATACTGCTATAAGTAAACATCAACCAAGGAACCCTATTTTTGACCTTAGCTTCTGCTAATTTGCCTATAGTCAGAGCGCTGACCAAATTTCAGGTGTTAGTATTGAAGACTGTAGCTCTAGCACATAGGGAACATGAGGGCGTATTAAGAAAAGCTTCTGGTAATTTTTATTCATGTATTCAGTTTAGTTGAGGAGGACTCTCCTTTTGCTCCAGGCTGTATCTCCTTCAGCCACATTGTTTTGTTGAAATCCCCTGGGGCCTTGAATCCCAGTGGGAAGTTGGGGAGTGAGACAGGAATGGCTGGTGCCTGTGTCCAGCCCTGTCTCCACACCCAGGAGGTAGCTACAGGCCTGTGTACCTCATTAGGTCATTTTATAGGATTTGGAGAACTAGAATAGTTAAAAAAATGAGCTATTTGCATTGAAGCCCAGTCAGTGTGTATTTGAAAGACTTCTTCGTGGTCTGAACTTTGTTCAGGTTTCATGATACCATTAGGATCAGTTGAAACTACAATTCCTTTTTTAAAAAAAGAGTTTAAAATCTATTCAATGAGAACATGGATGTGAAAGAGAGCAATGCAGGACACATAGTGTAGTGAACAGGTTAGATAAAAATCTAGAGTTAGATTTAGTTCTTCAATATATAAAATGGGGGCCTCCCTGGTGGCGCAGTGGGTTAAGCAACGCACTATGAAGCAAACCGCAGCCACTGCAGCACGAGTTTGATCCCTGCTGCCAGCCAGGCGGGGGACCCAC
>JAGFMF010011478.1:5298681-5329591 GCA_019455555.1 Galemys pyrenaicus | reverse complement strand
CCTGGCCGGCAGCAGGGATCGAACTCGTGCTGCGGTGGCTGCTGTTTGCTTCATAGTGCGTTGCTTAACCCACTGCGCCACCAGGGAGGCCCCTGAACCATTTTTAAATGAGCAGTCCCCTGTGGCATTTCTCTAGAAGCTGTTCGGGGGAGGGGAGTAGTCTTCAGATCTAGAAGTCGTAGTGTAATGTGAATCCTATTTTCTCATAGGAATATTTTTTTCCACTTTTTAAAATTTATTTAATTATATTTGACATAACTTGTATTCCCCAGGGAGTACCCACCACCATTCCACCCATGCACCATCACCTCAGTCCCCTGTGCTCTTTCTACCCTCATCCCCATCTTTGCCCTCCCCGCCTTCCCGTCCCCCCATAGTCCCTTTGGTTTATCTTTGACTTTCTGGTCTTGAGTTTTTTGTTTGCTTTTGGTTATAATTGCCCATTTCCTTGAGCTGCTGCTGCTTTTTTTGTTGTTGTTGTTGTAGTTGTTGCTCTTTCATATTCCTCCTAATAGTGAAGCCATCTGATATTTTTCTCTTGCCTTCTGACTTGATTCACTGAGTATAATTCCTTCTAGCTCCATCCATGTTTCTATAAATGGCCCTAGTTTATAATTCTTGATTGCTGAGTAGTATTCCATTGTGTATATGTACCACATCTTCTTGATCCAGTCCTCTACTTTTGGGCATTTGGGTTGTTTTCAGGTCTTACCAATTACAAATAGTGCTGCAATGAACATAGGGGTACAGGAGCTCTTTTGGATCGGTGTTTTTGTGTCCTTTGGGTAGATTCCTTTTCATAGGAATATTTTTTAACTAAGGTTTTCTTTTTCTGACAAAAGTGCCTGGCAACAATCTGCTCTGCTCTCCTGTCTGAACAGGTTAGCATGTGTTTAGAGAAGGAGGTCTCGCCCTTTTCAGGCAACCATTTAATTGGGACCTTTATGATATAACCTTTAGATACCTACTGATTTCTTTTAAATATCTTTCATTTTAGGCTACAGGAAGTAGGACATGCATTATTTGGTAGTAAAATGAAAACTTAGGAATTTAGCTCTGTGAACCTTTTCTTGGTGTGAGGAAGGTGGTAACATCTGAGATCAGATGTTAAACTTCTGTCTCACACTTATGATGGTGTGTTCTTGGGTTTACTTAATTCTTCTGAACTTTCTCTGTAAAACAAAGATGTTGATACTTGCCAAAGTAGCTGTTTGCTTTTCATGCTTAAGATAACCTAGATAAAGAAATAACTTTCCCATGTGGTTCATACATGTCCTTCCTGCCATCTTCTTCCTTGTGGCCTGAAATGTTATAATCAATGGCCCAGGTTTGGCTGCTTCAGGAATGATGTGGATGCTCCTTTGGGACAGCCGGGACTCAAATTATCCTCCAGAGAGAGCAGCCTACCACCTATATACCGAGGACCTTTGAGTGACAGAGTGCAGATTCAAAACTTCATTTCAGCACATTATTATGTGAATTTGATATTCTGCTTGTAGGTCTTCAGGTGCTTGTATAAATTCTGAGTTGTTTATTTAAAAAAAGTCTGAAAGTACTAAACATTTGAAGAATTGAGGTATCATAAGACAAGTGTGTATGTGCAAAATGGCTAAAAAGGTATGCTTTCATATAGCTAGTTTTTAATTACGAATCGATTATCTCTGTAAGTTAAATGTATATTTTTGAAGTTCTCTAAGATAAATCTGCATTAATAAGTGGCTATTTGATCACTTAGGGTTCAGATATCATCAATAACCTAAAAATTTCTAAGCTCTTTATAAACATCAATGCAGACTGTATTAATATCCATGTAAAACAGGACTTCAGTTTGAGTTTAATTGAATTAGTCATTTGGTATCGGATGAGGAGTTTGTTCTCTAGTTTCACTTAAAAAGCACTGGGTCAGGAAAGAAAGAGGCATAGAATGTTATGTTTTGGCATCATTTTATTTGTTTTATTAATTTTCTAGTCTCAAAACCATTCTCAGATGATTCCACTAAAGGGAGGTGGGATAGTTGCCATTTCCATGAACGTTATGATAGTTGATAGGAGAGAGAGACCATTCATACCTTATTATAATCAATGTAACTTCATTCTATAACTTTTTTTTGTGCACTTAAGTCTAAGGATCTTATTTCCTTTTATAAATAAAAAACCTATAAACTTGAAAGACAAAAGTTGAAAATAGAGATTTCCAAAGGTTTTCCTTTTTTATTTATGCTGCAGTCACCACTTCTGTTGTTAATAAATTGTTAGTAATTATTTACATATCGTTATAACTTTGGGGATACATTGTCACACCTCCATATGTGCACATGCTTCACTCACCCTCCAGTGTCAGTCACCTATCTCCTTCCTTCCCCTATCTCCTCCCCACTATTCTCTCTGGTAACCATTATACTTTTCACAGAATCTAACGATTACCTTTGCTGTGCCTTGCCAGTATGTGTTCTTTGGTTATTTATATTCCACAACCATTGGTGTTGGTCTTTCACTTAATTAGCATAATCTCGTCAAGATCCATCCATTTTGTCCCAAAAGGCACCATTTCATTCTTTAAATAGTTGAATACTCTTCCACAGTTCTCTACTTTCCATCACTTGGCTATTATATATACTGCAGCTGTGAACATGGCAGTATAGAATTCTTTTCATGTAGAATTTCATTTCATTCTTTTCATATTCCTTGGTTAAATACCTAGATCTTCTATTGCTGAATGATAATAGTATTTCCGTTTTTATTTTTTACCTCCGTACTGTTTTCCATAGAGGCTACACCGAATGGCATTCCCACCAACAGGGGATGATCCTTTTTCTCCACATCCTTGCCAACATCTGTTGTTTCCGTTCCTTTTAAGATAGGCCATTCTCACAAGGGGGAGGTGATATATCTCATTGTGGTTTTGATTTGTATTTCCATTATAAGTGACTTGGAACATTCTTTCCAAGAAGTTTCCAAAAAGAACATTCTTTCCTGAAGTCCATCTGAATGTCGTTTTTGGGGAAGTGCCCATTTAGCTCTTTTACCCATCTTTTGATTGGGTTTTTTTTGTTGTCTGAGCGCTTTATATATTTGGAAATTAACCTTGTCAGAAATGTGATGTGCAAATATCTCCTCCCAGTCTTTAGGTTGCCATTTAGCTTTTGTGATAGTTTCTCTTGAGATACAAAAGCTTTCTAGGTTGATGTAGGCCCACTTGTTTGTTTTCCTTTTGTTTCTGTTTGTGTTGGGGTAGTTTTCCAAATACATCTTTGACATAGATATCCAGTAGTGTATCCCTTATGTTACCTTTAAGAATTTATGGTTTCAGGTTTTATATCTAAGTATTTATTGTATTTTGAATTAGTTTTTGTGTATGGAGTTAGTGATCTTGTTTCTTTTCTTTCCTTTTTTTTTGGTACATGACTGTATTTCCCAATACCATTTGTTAAAGGGCTTTTCCCCCTCCACTGGTCACAGCTCCTTTGTCAAAGATTAACTGTCCATTTTTATGTGGATTTATATTTATTTTTGTGGTCTCTTTCTGTTCCATTGTTCTGTGTTTGTTTTTGTTCCAATACCATACTGTTTTACTTGTTGTTGCTGTGTAGTGTAGTTTGAAGTCAGGCAGTATGACATCTCCATTTTTATTTTCTCTCAGGATTGCTTTGGCTATTCAGGATCTTTTGTGGTTCCATATAAATTTTTTTCTGATTGTTCTGTTTCCTTGAAAAATGTCATTGGTATTTTGAATGCTATTACATTGAATCTATAAATTACCTTACGTAATATGGCCATTTTAATAATGTTTAATTCTTCTAACCTATGAACCTGGGCTTCTTTCCATATTTTTCTGTATTTTTATTTTCTTTAACAGTGTCTTATACTTTTTGATGCATAGGTCCTTCCTTACTATAAGTACACTATAGGTACTCCCAGCATTTCATTGTTTTTTTTGTGCAGTTGTAAATGTGATTGTTTTTGACACTTTCTTCTAGCACATTGTAGATAAAAATGCAACTGATTTTTGTGTATTTTGTATCCTGCCACTTTCTGTATTCATTTATTATTTCTACTAGTCTTTAGTAGAGTCTTTTGGATTTTCAATGTGTAAATGTCATTTGCAATAGTGATAATTTCATGCCTTTTATGATTTGGATTTCTTTTAGTTCTTTTTCTTGCCCAACTGCTCAGGCTAAGACTTCAAATATTATGTCAAACGCTAGTGATAACAATGGATGTTCTTCTTTTGTCCCAGTCTTAGGGGAAATGCTTTCAGTTTTTCATCACTGAGTATGATGGTGCCTGAGGGTATGTAATATAGAGCCTTTATTATGTTGAGATACATTCCATTTATTCCCTTTTTATCGAGAGTTTTTATTAAAACTTGCCAGATGCTTTTTTGGGGCCTATTCAAATGATCATGTAATTTTTTCTTCCGTTTTGTTGATCTGGTGAATGATATTGATTGATTTTGCATATGTTAAACTAACTTACATCCAAGCTTAATTGATTATGATGGATGATTATCTTAATATATTGCTGGATACAATTTGCTAAGGTTTTGTTGATGGTTTTTGCATCTGTATTCACTAGAAATATTGGACTATAGTTTTCTTTTTTCATGCTGTGCTTGTTTGGTTTTGGGATAAAGTTAAAATTGTTTTCATAAATGTGTTAGAGAAATTTCCACCCACTTCACCCTTTTTTTTTTTTTTTTTTTGAAGAGTTTGAGTAGGATATGTATTAGTCCTCTTTGAAGGTTTGGTAGAATTCACTAAAGAAACCATCTGGTTTCCTGGACTTCTGTTCTTAGACTTACAGTGACACTTTCTGTGCTTGTGACTGATTTGTTTAAGCTGTGTACTTTATTATAATTCAGTTTTAGAAGGTTATAGGGTTCTAGATTGTCCAGTTTGTTTGCATTGAGATGTGTCATAGTAGATTCTAATGATCCTCTGTATTTCTGCAGCACTTTTTAATTTTGCCTCTTTTTATTTTTGATTCATTTTTTTTTCTCTTAGTGGGCTTAGTTGAGGGGGTTGTCAATTTTGTTTATCCTTTGAAAGATCCACCTCTTAGTTTCACTGATCTCTTGAGCCACCTTTTTGTTTTCTCTTTCATTTATTTTCAATCTAATTTTTATTTTTTCCTTCCTTCAACTGATATGTAGTATTGCTAGTTCTTTTTCTAGCTTCTTCAGTTGTAAAGTTAGGTTGCTTGTTTGGGATAACTTTCCTCCGATAAGGTCCTGTAATGCTATGTGCTTCCCATATTATACTGCTATTAGAGTATCCCATAAGATCTGGTAGCCTGTCTCTCCATTCTTGTCATCTCCAGACACTTTTAATTTCTTCTTTATTCATTGACCCCAGGATTGTCCAAAAGCATTCTGGTTAGTTTGCACATGTTTTGGTTTATTCTGGGATTCTTTTTGTGGTTAATTTCTAGCTTTAGTATAAACATTGTGATCAAAGATCTCATATTTTTCATGTATTTTTGGAGACCTGTTTTGTGTCCTAGTATATGAACTATCATCGAAAATGTTCTATATGTAATTGAGAAGTATGTGTATTCAGTTCTTTGGGGATGGAAGTCTCTGTAAATGTCTGTTAACTCCATGTGGTCCAACGTGTCATTTAAGGCCTTTTTTACCTTGTTAACTTTCTGTCTGATCTATCCTTCTGGGTCAGAGCTTTGTTGAAGTCCTCCACTATTAAAGTGGCTTTGTCAATGTGTTGCTTTAGGTCTGTTAATAGTTGTCTTTATAGGTGTTCTGTGTTAGGTACATAAACATTGAAGACAGTTACATCTTTTTGATGATCTTTTCCCTAGTTCATTATATAGTGCTCATCTTTGCCCTTGATAACCTTTTTTTGGGGGGGGGCTGAAAGGCTAACTTATCAAATAAAAGAATAGCAGTTCCTGATTTTCTGTTATTGGCTTGAGGTCCTTTGTTTCAGGCTTTCATTTTAAGTTTGTGTTTGTCTTTAGGTTTTAAATATGTTTCTTGTATACAGAGTATAAATGGCTGACACTTTTTGACCTAATTTGTCAATCTGTGCTTTTTATTGGTAAATTTAGACCATTCACATTTAGGGTGATTATTGATATGATACTTTCTTTTTTTAAGTCCTTCCTTTTTTTTTAAATCTTTTTTTTGTTGTTTCTGTTTCTTTTGCTTCTCTCTGCTTTTTCTTTTTTCCCCACATTTATTTCCTTTTATTTAAGTTGAACATACTCCCAGGCAATTATGTTTTTGTTTTTTTTAAAGATTGACTTATTTATGCATACAAGACTGGGGTATAGGCCAGAGGTGTGGGGGATGAGAAGATCCACCAGAGACAAAGTGGGGAACAGAACAGGCAGATAGACTAAAATACACTGCTGAGGGGAGCAGAACGCAAGACAGGAGAGGTCTGCCAAGTCATGTGGGTCACCTCCCTGGCCGGGGATTGAACTTGGTGCTGCAATGGCTGCAGATGCTTCATAGTGCAGTGCTTAACCAATATTGCAATACCAGGGAGGCCCTGGTATTTTTTCTTTAGTTTTTCCTGGGATATCTTTTTCTTCTGTGCAACCTCCTCTTCTGGTTTAGGAACAAGCTGCTCTTTTTTCAGTAAGCATCCATGACTTTGTAGGGTTTTCTGGGCCAAGTAGTGAACCATCTTCAGAGATCTCTAAGTCTACTTACAGGAAGAACTCTGATTTTTCATCTAGGTGGCTATCCTTTGGAGGTTCCTCAGTTTCTTCTTTTTTGGTGTCTGTTCTATATTTTTCTTTGTGGTTACCATGAAGGTTATATCAAAATTTCTGTGTCTAAAAAAGTCATTTATGAGGGTGTCTCTGGTGGCACAGTGGGTTAAGCAATGCACTTTGAAGCAAACCGCAGCCACTGCTGCATGAGTTCGATCCCTGCCACCCACTGGGGGGTGACCCACATGGCGTAGCAGACCTCTCCTACCTCACTTGCTGCTCCCCTCAGCAGTGTGTTTCTGTCAATCTGCCTGTTTTGCATCCTGCTCTGTCTGGTGGATTCTCTCACCACCCGCACATTTGGCCTGTACCCCAGTGCTCTTATGCATAAATAAATCTTATTTTTTTAAAAGTCCTTTATGAGTTGGTATCAACTTAACTGGACTTCAAAGACTTGCTCTCAGTCCTGGTGAAGAAAAAGGGCAATTCAGGTCAATAGATCACATCTGCCTTTTCTCTACTCTCTCCAAAGCAAGCTGTTTGGTATTTCATAGTCCCTGAGTTTCTGCCTCACCTCGATGCTGCTCCCATCTGTGGCATGGGATGTGTTCCACCAAGCTTTAGTCACCAAGCAGGGGTCACTAGGTGTGATACGCACAGCAGGGTTTGCCAGACACAGGCCACCTTGTATTGCCCAGCAGGGGATGCTAGGCATGAGCTGTGTGTTCTGGTTTGCTAGGTAATGGCCACCACCATTGGGCAAGGGGCCTAGAAAGACAGGCATTAGGGATCACTGACTTGGATCATTTTGCAAGGAGTGGGGAGAGGTCTCCCTTCCTGCTTTGGCACCTGACCAGTTCTAAGCTGTGGGTATGTGAGGCACCACTGCCAAGTTTCCCTTTGTCTGCTCTGCCCAATAGTAGGGGGGAGGGAGCTTCCCTTATCCCTGACGCTGGTTGCCCATCTCCTCATGACCAAACCGGTGCCCCTCAGATTTCTGGTAACTGTACTTGTGGTCCTGTGCATGTGTGCACACATCTGTACCTCTTCCTTTTTAAAAATTCCTCTGGTAGTGTTGACTAAGCCTGCTAAAACTGGTGGCCAGCCCACAACCTATTCTGCTGTCCTGGCCAGGACTTCTTTTCACCTTTTCATTCACCATCCATATAGCAAGCCACCAACCTCAGTTTAAACTCTTCAGGAAAGTCCACTCTGTTGATAAATTTCTGTATCTTCCCTTGAGATGACTTTATTTTAGTTTCATATTTGATTTTTTAGCAGAGAATTAGGAAATAGAGTGATCCAAATTTTTCTATTCCACTATGTTGTGGGCAGAGTTTGCCTCCAAAGTTTTTCACATTCTCCTCTGATTAATAAGTACTTTTGCAAATTATGTCCAAATAGGTAGGACCATGTATTGAGTAGTTATATTATCTGTAAGTCAATGTAAAAAATGAATCCTAATAAAATAAAGTTAATCATATTTTCCCATAGGGGTCTAGTTTTAATTAGGGATTTTATTTCTGATTAATATCATTAAGTCATAAATATAAACACTAATATTATGAAAGTAAAAATATAGCAATATACATCATGTAATATTGTAAATAATACAATGGGCATGTATATAATGCAAACATCGATTATCCAAAGGTCCACATGTTTTATAAACTATAGATTCAGCATATAAAAGATATAACTGTCAATATTTATGTATCTGAAAGAACTTAATAAGCTATAGAGTGCTATATATATGTCAGCTAAAATTTTATCAGTCTTGTGCATATAGCTTAACATAATACATGTGCAATAAGACACTCCTAAATGTCTGATTAGGAATGTTTTTTCTCTTAAAATTTGGAAGGACATTTGAAGGTTTGGATGATTCATGATTTAGGATATGTAGGGGAAGTTTGAATTTTTAAAAAAAATTGTTAATATTTCTTTAGGCCTATATACTTTGTTTAAAAGTAATTTTATGTGCATTTCATAATACAATCCTCATAATCATTTTTTAGGACATGCCAGTATCCCCACTTTGAAAACAAGATACTGATATCACAGAAGATAAATGACACCTCAGAGTCACTTTGTCACTGGAAGTTGCAAAATCCAAACTAAAATCTGTTCTTTCTGACTCCTCGTTCTGTGCTCTTTTTTAATTCACCATAAATACCTAACATTTTCCTCAGTAGTAAGCAGATACTTTCAAAGTTACTTCAGGGATGTGTTGGCTTAAATACACTGAGACAGTTGAAAGTGAGGAGTTTACTAAAGTATCAAAACTGAGGATGGGAGCCCCTGGGAACTGCTTCCAGGTATCTATCTGAGTTCTTAGTAAGAATTATATACACTGGGCTGTGCTCTCCCTGAGCGGGTCTCGGGGCTGCGGTTCTGTTAAAAAAAAAAAAAAGGAATTTTAAACAATTCTAAGGAGGTTACATGTTGTATTTTTAAGAATTTCTTACAAAGAAAAATCTGGGTAGAGGTTCAGTTAATGTATCTACCTGATGTCATCTACGAGTTGAGACAACAAAAGATGGTTTTTAAACCTTTATCTATTTAGACCCTTATCTCCTGAGAACTGGATGTTTTATCAATGTCACACATATGAGTTGACATTCTTTGAAGTTACTGATTTATCTGGAGGTAGAAGTTTCCAAAATGCTGCTTTTTCATAAAGACAGCAATTTTCATGGACAGTTTCTTCATAGGGCCAGACCAGCTGTGTTCAGATTCTTAGCTTATGCTCCTAGGTGGGGACTAGGGAGAAGGGTGCCTATTTAATTACTAGCTTTGGCTGATAGGTCTTGGAACAGTGTTTAAAGTTGGGATCAGTTAAAGGGAAGTGTGAAAGCTTCTGAAAATGTGGAAACCCCAAGGAGCCCTACCCCCAATACCAAATGCAGATAGGCCATCTGTGGAAGTACATAGAAAGCAGAATTGGGGCCACTTGTCTTTGCTTTAGTGTGTTAGTCAAGTAATACTAGTTAACGTTGTGATAACAAACCCTGAAAGCTAATTAGTTATAACAAAGGTTTGTTAGTCATACAGTGAGGCCTTTTAAAAAATATAAATTTAGTTTTTAAATTGAGATAATAGGGCCCCCTGCCAATCAGGTGTCACCATTTTAGTGCCCCCACTATCTAATTACCCATAGTCTGCCATCATAGTCCATTGTGTTTCCTTCCCCTTTTGTACCTATCCCATTCCCCTCTGAATGCTTCATTTTTTAAAAAAATTTTTTTAAAAAAATTTATGCATACAAGAGCTGGGGTACAGGCCAGAGTTCAGGGAGGTGAGAGGATTCACCAGAGACAGAGTGGGGAGCAGAACAGGCATACTGACTGAAGCACACTGCTGAGGGGAGCAGCAGGCCAGGCAGGAGAGGTCTGCCGCACCACGTGGGTCCCCTCCTTGGCCTGGGGCAGGGATCAAACTCCTGCTGCAGTGCCTGCGGCCTGCTTCATAGTGCGTTGCTCAACCCACTGCATCACCAGGGAGGCCCAGAATGCTTCATTTCTATAGTCAGCTTTCAAGGGTTGGTTTTTAAGATTGTCTGGCCCTTAGTTTGATTTCTTTATATTTCATATGTAAACAACACCATCCAGTATTTGTCTTTCTCCTTCTTACTTCACTTATTGATAGCATTATCCCTTCAGCTCCATCCATGTTGCCACAAATAGCATGAGGTTATCTTTTCTCATAGCCAAGTAATGCTCCATTGTGTGTATATATGTGCCATATCATCTTGATCCACTCATCTGTTTTTGGGCACTTTAGTTGTTTCCTAATTTGACTATTGCAAATAGTGCTAAAAAGGACACGGGAGTGTAAGTCTCGTATATACCTAGGAGTGGAATTACTAGGTTTTGTATGGTGATCCATTTTTAATCTTTTGATATCCCTTCCTACTGCTTTCTATGAGAACAGGCTCTTTGGGCAGTGATTAAGATTCAGTGCTGCTGCTATCCTTAAATGCCACTGTCTTGTAGTTCATTTTTGCCCAGTTATGAGCAAGGGGAGAAAACTAGTGGCTGCTCCTGAATTCAAGGGTGTGGGATGTGATTTCAGAGTTGAATATTCTTTGTGTAGCAACCGTCAGTTTTTGCAAAAATAAAATGACATTGTCTTCAGTAGCATTCTGGTTAATTACTTGAGCTTGCCTGACAATTGTTTTGGTGACTTTCTGTTTAATAAACATGGAGTGCTTGTGTGCAAGGGTTTGGGTTGGAAAACTGATTCAAAGCAGCAATTCATTCCAAAGAATCACTTAAATTGTGTTTCATTCAGTAATCATAACCTCTCTATCAGAATCACAACTTCTCCATCAGAGTCACTGTTAATGTATATGAACACTTTGTATAATGTAAAATAGGCACCCATTTCTCAATGCAGTTTACCCCCACCTGTCAGAAAATTATCATGCTATCTTATTAGAATATACTCCACTGTATTCTAGACATTTTGCTGTCTCCCGAAAAACTGTAAAAATAAATACACAAATTGACAATGCTTTTGATGTGAACAGTGCCCCTTAGATGGATCACAGTTACCCTTGTGCAGTACACAACCTGTACAACTGTATGTGGTAAACTTACTTTACCCCTTTGACTCCTACAGAATTTCTTTTTGAAAGTCTATAGTTATCCTCAGGTAATATATTTGTAAAAATCTTTTCAATTTATGTAAATATGGTGGTGGGATATTCTTTTTTGGGGGAGGATTTCAATTGTTAGACCACAGGAAGAAAGTATTTCTTTTCATAATGTTTAGTTTCTATGCCATTTTCTAAGGTGCATATCCATCCTTAGTCTGATTTGTTAAAATTATATCTACTTTCCTTCACTGTTGCTTTCTTTGTTATTTACCATTTGTTCCATTTTGAAAACATGGAGTCACCTCAGTACAATAGTTCCTTTTTATTCAAAAACCTTTTACCAAATAGTACCTTAGTGGAATATCCTTAGAGTGATAAATTCCTGCCTAGGGGCTAAAAATTAATGCCATTATTAGGAAAATAGATTTTCTGCTTGCCAGCATTTGAAATAGACCAACCCAACAGGCTGTGTATTTATTTGTTAAATGAACAAATGAATGGATACATTGTGAAGGACATTTAGTCTTAACTGTAAACCAATTGCTTTAAAAAAATTTTTTTATGACTGCATGTTATCAAATGAGTAGCCAAACCTAGAAAAGCCTATTTCTTTGAGTTAAGAGCCTCTGCTAAAAATGAAGGAGCAATCATGTGTGAAGAAAGGATAGTATGTTTAAAAAAATTCCAGGACTGGTGTAATTGCACTTTGATTACTCTCTCCGGGGAGTAATTCTTATTTCTTGGTAGGAAACCACGAGCAAGTCTGACCATTTGGTTTTGTGAAAATAAACCTAGTTTAATTTATTGACACGTTATACATACCTGCCAGATTTTCTCATGCTTTTTTCCTGACATGTGTCTTGCCTGATGGAGTCACTGCAATGCAGTCTATGTGTTTTTAAAGAAATTATGTTTTGCTAAGGAATGTATCAAAATTGTTAAACCATGTTGCACCTTGTTCTCATTAGTCTTTGGAATGCAGCTGCCGGAACCGAAAGGGCAGGGGAGACAGAGACAGAGAGCGGTGACTGTGAATATTCCCGCCTCTGCTACTCACAGTAGGACCTCAGGGCTTTGCTCTGAGCCTCTGGTCTCAGCCCTTCCTTGGGTAGCCCTACCAGGAGGTGCAGCCAGGGAGACCGGTAACCCAACCCTACTGCTGCTCCATCTAGCTGACAAACCAAATAACAAAATGAATCTCTCTTCACTGTGCACACCAGCTACCATCACCATACCATGTTTACCTCAGTATCCAACAGGCAGGTTCCCACTCCTACCGTGGATATTAACAGCTATAAACAGTGGTGTCCACTTGGCCCAAGTCCTTACAATTCTGATTCTAACATCTCTTTTGTTGGTCCCTATTTTCCTCTCCTGATTTCCCTGCTTGCTCTGGATCCCATGAATCTCTTGCTTGAACTGGTGTAATGCTTTCAAACCAGTCCTCCTGCTCTCTCTAATCAACCCTTTACACTATGGCCAGAATAATTGTTGCGCCTGGCCGCCTGGGTTCCCTGTCATGTTGAAGAACCTTCGTTGTCTGGCCGCTCCTGTCTTTTGCAGCCTAATCTGCCAACACTTCTCACCTTTCATTTTATGTTCTAGGAATACAGGTCATCTGTAATTTTGGAAATATACTTTCTCGTACTTCTCTACCTTTACTCCTGTTTGCCGCCTCCTTTGGATGTCCTTCCTGCTAATGGTTCATCTGACTCTTTCCCAAATGCCAGTTCATCTTTGAATCCTTCCCTGATTTCCTCTATGTGTATGCTGCGTACTCTCACTCCCACTGAGCTTTATTTAAAGGCAGACAGCAAAACAGTCACCTGACTGGAAAAATACTTGTTGGTGTTGACTGGAGTCAGAGCTTCTTCATGTCAAGGACCAGAGCTTCTAATGTGTATCTTCATGAACTATCAGAGACTTAGCACATAGAAGTTCAATGCGTGAATTAAGGACAGATTGCCAAGGTACTGTTCAGGGACCCTTCAAAAGCAATTTATTTTAAAAGGCAGACTCCCTAAATCCAGCAAGTTTAATGTCGGAGAGTAGAATGGCTTAGTGGAAAAGTTCAGATATCAGTGAAAAGTCAGCCGAAATGCCATGTCCACCTCTGTGCTATCGCTTTCTCTCCTTGGTGGATGTTATAGATCATCAGCTAAGAGGAGGCTCTGCTAGGGGTTGCCCTCACGATTGTGATGACCCCTGCGGAAATGGGTCATCAGAAGTGCAGGAGCTTGTGCCCTGGGACCTCCCATCTTGTCAATGTGTTCTGAAGAGATTTACAGGAGATTGGTTTTCTGTCCTGATGTGAGAAAGCTCCTGCCAGGACCCCAGGACTGGGCTTTCTTGGGTTCCTTTGGAAGTGCATTTTTACCCAATAAATCTGGCGTCCTAAGACGTGAGACATCTAAATCCTTTAAGCTCCATTTCCTAGTGGGATGTTTTCTTGTCTTGGTGTCTTATGAGACAGGGTTTGCACTTTCTCCAGATTTGGGAGCAACTGTATCTACATTGCTTAGACATTTTCATATTGTGGCCTTGGGCCAGTTTGGGCTGAGCTGTGTGGAAAGTGCTCTGTGTACCCATCATGCGGTTGCTGGTGGTGAAACAATGCTCTAGGGGTGCTATAGCAGGTCAAAAGTAGTGCCCAATAGAGGACAGGTCACTGTCTGTGGTTTTCATCAGTGCACAAGATTGTAAGACCACTCAGGGACTAACAGTAGTGGGGTTTATTTAGCGACAGGGGAAACAGTTTCAAAGGCCACAGTGGCTGGCTACTTCACCCCAAATAGTGTTCACAGTGTCTAGGAGTCCCAAACAAACTTCTGGAACTTTCTTCCATCCTCCTAATGCCTGGTCACAGTGAAGACATAGGGTAAGACATGTGGGTTCCTGTCATGGGTACCCTGAGAAGCTCATGGAGTAGGGCATCTATGTTGGTATGGGGTTTTCGTCCTCCGCTGGTCACAGGGTTTAACTCACTCAGCCTGCAGGAGCTAAATGCCATAGAACTTCAACAGAGTGGCAAAATGTACAGGAAAAGGGTTCTGAATTGTTCAGAACTGAATTAGAATCCAAAATTCTGTATTTACACTAAGACCTTGGCAAGCTGCTGAGGTCCTTTGTTTTTTATGTATATTTCATACTTGTAAAATAGGGCCCATGCTCCTTGTGGGCTCCTGTGAGGATTAAATGTGATAGCATTTGGTAGAGCTCCAGATACATACCAGGTGCTCAAGAGTTATTACTCCCACTTGTGAATATCCATTCTGACAATACACTTGAGAAATGCATGGAGGTACCGAAGGGGAGAGTGGATTTTTGTTTCTGCGTGCAGACCCAGTGAAATGGCTGGTATGACTGGTTTCAGTCACTCAGAGATGGCTCTGGGTCTGTGTGATGATCTCAGGGAGCCCCTCTGGAAAGCGTGGCGGGGCCAGATGCCTGAGTTCTAGTCCTGGCTTTGTCATCAATCATCTGTATGACCTTAGATGAATCACTAGTCATTTGCTTTCTATTTCCATTTCCAGTCCCACTTGGAAATTGGTATGGTTCAGCCTTGCTTACCTCCCAAGGTAGTTGAAGAAATAAAGACAAATAATGTACATGTGAGAGTGTTATGAGAATACTAAGGGTATTTTGTGATGTTTTATGTGGGTGAATGGGGTTGCCTTTTCTTCTCTTTCCCTTTGTTTCATTAGCAAACTAATTGTCACTACCATAAAGAAATAACCTAGAAGCATGAAGGAGAAGCATTTCTGTTAAAGTGATTTCTAATAGATGTCATCATATCCATTTCCACAGGTTCTTAGAAAAGGCTTTGAAGTTGGTTTAACACTTTACACCTGCTCTGCTGTCAGGTGTTGGGCTATTGACTGGTCAGATGTGAATTTCACAAGTCCATGGGTCAATTTATTCCTTATTTCTTATGTGTTACTCTACCAGGTAACCACACTTTCAAGGTGAAAATCTCTTGACTATGTTAAAAATACAGATGGAAAAGACTGGAAGGTTACATACTAAAGTGTTAATTGGTGGGTGTGTATGAGAATCCTATAGAGTTTTTCTTTACACATTTCTGATACTTTCCAACCTTTGGAAATGATGGTTTTGTTTTTAGAATCAAAATATATGTACCTTTTCCCACAAATCAAATGCAGCGTTATTGTTTAATGTTAGAATAGATGAGGGTTTCAAACTTTGCATCTCGTTAGTAAATTGAAGAAGACAGTGTATCCAGAAAACCCTCGGAGTGAAGCTTGGCTCAGCCAGGGTGGGGAACCTTCTTTGAGCCCCAGCACAGTGCACCCAACTCCTTGTCCTCTGCTGTTTAGAGCCAGGGAGTTGGGGCAAAGCTCCCCTCTGATAGGCTTCCTTAGTGCCAGAGTTTATGAGGGGAGCAGATGAGTTTGTGTAGGTCTCGAAAATTAATGACCTATTAAAACTCAATCTCCTCATCTCCTTTCAAATTACAGGTTCCAAATGTGAGCCAGCACAGCCACATACCATCTCCCACTCTACTTGTGATGTATGTTTAGACACACCCCACGAACAGGCCCTTGTCCTACTAGTTGAGTTTGAGAGTTTAAGGCAAAATTTCCCAGAAAATTGTTCTCTGAAAAGGAGTGCACCAGCCTCATAGCATGAAGATGATGCCAGAATACCCCAACTTTAAGTTCCCCTTTTAATTATGCTTTCAAATATTCTAATGTGTTAATCCCAAAATGTAAACATTTGAATCAGAATCTGTCAATTTAAAAAAACCCTGAAATCCTTCCCTTGCTCAAGCCAACTCCCATTCTAGACATTTCAGACAGCATTTCTCTGGAGGGGACTTTTCTTTCAGTCCTCTGACACTGTCACTGAGTCCTGGTGAAATCTCTCACGTTAACTACTCTCCTTTCTTTCATACCTGAGTTAGGTCTTCATCATCTCATAACCAGGCAACTTGTCTCCCACTTCTAGACTCTGTTCCTGCTAGGCCGCACACCAGTGTTAGATGAATCATCGACGGATCATCCATCAAGTGCCCTGTCCTTAATCCCTGAGCCTTTGCTTAGATCCTTTTACTTTTTTTCAGCCCCTCCACCATTTGCCATTGTCCACTTACCCGTCAAGCGCAAAAGGCTGCCCAGTCTCAGCTTGGATGCTATCTTCTCATGAAGCCTGGATTCGTCCATACTTCCCTACCTTCCCTCACATGCAAACAGAGTGTCCTTTCCTTCCTCTGAGCTCCAATAGCCTGCTATAAAATTCTTCCTCTAGTTGCAGTTATAGCAGGTCCTCAAATAATACTGTCTCATTCAACATTGTTTCATTCTGACTGATGAGAAAAAAATTGAATCTGGCTGGGCCATTGTGTGGAGTTTGCAAGTTCTCCCCAGGTCTGCATAAGTTTTCATCAGTTTCCTCCCACTTCTTAACCGATGTGCATGTTATAGTCATTGCTGTGGTGCATCCTGTGGTGGAAAGGCCTCCTGTCCAGGCAGGTTCCTGCCGTGGATCCTGAGCTGCCAGGATGGTCACTAGGGCCCCTGAACTAGAACAAGAGGCCTGTTAAGTGAATGAGTGAATACTGATTATTGTTTAATGATTAAAATTTAATGATATTTTGGTGACTAGATATCTACCATAGGAACTTAGTTCTTGTTTATATATAGTAACGTGTGGTAAAACTTGCTTTATTATACCTTGTCTCACTTAAAGTCTTAGCTTCTGAGGCTCTCTTGATGATATTGAGGACTTACTGCTGCTTATCGAGCAATTTGGGTGTTTATTTGCCCAACTGATTGGAAGACCCATGAGGGATTAACACTGTCTTACTCTTTTTGGGTGTATCTGTAGGGTCTAGATGTGTGACTTGAAAAAAAATGATTATATATCCATAATTGAAGTAATACTGCATTATAATATTTGTTTCAGGTGTGCATCACTACAAATTTGAACCTACATTTATTGAATAGTTTTGAATAGTAGGCATTCAAAAATGGATGTTAATGAGGGTCTAGAATAGATTTAAGAAGTATACTAATGTGAAAAACTAAAATTCTATACTATACTTTAGTAGAGTGTTGTGAAATATCTTTTGTAGCTACTTAAGAGGCTGAAGCTTAGAAGTCTTTTCTATTTTGTAACTTAAACAGCCTTTCTTTAAAAAGAGGGTAATTTTGGTTTCATATGAAAGTGGGAGAGGTATGTGTAGGGATTTTAGTTTCAGCCCAGCAGGAGGTCAGAGAGGGCTATTGAACAAATTATTTAACCTCTCAGATAGGACCTCAGTTTCTTCATCTGCAAAATGTTGATATCTGCCTGAGCTATTGTACAGATTGCAGGATGATGGATGGAAGCATCTAGAACAGTGCCTGACACATGGTAGGCATGCCAAAAGTGCAATAATGAGTAATTATTTTCACAGCCATTATCCACCCTTCACTTAGAAAATGGGGCATCTGTATGTGCAGCTGCAGACGGAGAATCTACTGTATATATTGCAAAAGCTCACCTTGCACAAAGGCTGTTTTTAAAATGTGAGATTGTTTATAAAGCAGAGGATTACTTGACAGCTGACCCTGAAAATGGCACATGAGCTCAAGGAAGGGCCAGGTGTGCTGTGCTGGCCATCTCCTCCTCAGCAGGCGAGCTCCTCAGGCCTGAAGAAGCAGATGTTTGGTTTCTGGGATGCAAAGGCACGGTGGGATCCCCTTTGCTCTTTCATAGTGTGTGACTATGAAGAGCAACAGCATGAAAGCCTGGGCTCTGGAACTGTGCTAATGGTGCTCTCACATGTGCAAGACAAAAACAGAGCTTTAAAAAAGTCATTACCCTTACTGCAACTCCATGGGGGAAAAGACCAAGAAAGGACCAGAGACGCGAACTGGTGAATTGTGAGTGGGTTACCTACTGTATAGCCAGCCCTGCTTTTGGGTGGTGGAGCAGTGATGGGCGTGGTGTGGTCTGCAACAGAAGGATAAGACAGTTTCCGCTCTCTCACTCTCTCACTTATCCTCCATCCCTTCTTTCTAGATTCTTGAAAATATGGTAAAGATTTGGGACTTCCTCCAAGAAAATGTATCCATGTATACATCCATACACCATTTTATGTGTCATTCTGTGGGGTTCATGGATTCCTCTGAAGTTCATTTATGGACCCTAAGTTAAGAACCCTTAAGTAGTTGCAAATATTAACAAGGATGTTGGATTCAGAAACACTTGGCTTGAGTTTATGTTCTGCTTTTCTCAGCTGTATTCCTTGCTGAATGAATGCTCTTGGATATTTAACCTTTGTAAGCCTCAGGCACATCAGGTAGATGAAAATATTAGCAACAGCATTTTGTGGGGTTTTGGTGATGATAAAATAATTTTTATAAGCAAAAAAATAGTAGTGTTATGCCTGGCATGTGATACAGGATCAAGAAGTGGTAATTCATATAATTACTGTTAGTGAGCCTGCTATAAGGGAGCCATGGAAGTGGAAGTGTAGCAGAGATTAAAACCTATTAGCATCTGGGAAGAAAATAAACACTACAGTTTTCAGTTGAAGCCTTGTCTATAAAAGAGTTGTGAAAAAAGCACTGTGGCGGGGATTTCCCTCTGTGTAGACGGTGCATTTATGGTGACTGGTTCATGCCTGTTTTTAGAAGGCAGCCTCAACAGCACTCTGTGGTGGTGGTGGGGCTTCAGTGCTTGTCTTTCTCATGAAGATGACTTACTGGAGGGAATCGCTCTCGATAAATACTGCTAAAGTGCTGCTAAGTACAAATATTTGGGGTCTCCCTGGTGGTACAATGGGTTAAGCAACACACTATGAAGCAAAATGCAGCCACTGCAGCATGAGTTTGATCCCTGTCTCTGGCCAGGGAGGTGCCCCATGTGGCACGGCAGACCTCTCCTGCCTTGCCCGCTGCTCCCCTCAGCAGTGTGTTTCGGTCATTCTGCTTGTTCTGCTCCCCACTCTGTTTCTGGTGAATCCTCTCATCCCTCGCACTTCTAGTCTATACCCCAGTTCTTGTGTGCATAAATAAATCTTTAAAAAATAAATACTAATATTTGTAAATCATCAGCAATAGTGAAGGAAAAAGAGGGTATTGAAAAAAGTTATGAACTACAGGGGGATGACTGTGTGCCAGGCGTTGTGCTAAGTGCTTCACAGCCGTTCTGGGTTGTGGGTTTGCAGTGTCTGTTCTGATGAGGCTTGATCACTTCAGAAGAGCGGAAGCCCAAAAGATACTGTGCTGGGTTCGGTTGCAGGTCAGCAGGCTATGTGTACATGCGCATGTGCCTGCATGGGTGTGTATGTCATTCATGTGCTCAGGCGTGCAAGAACAGAGCCTCTTCTTATCAGCTTTCACTCATTTGATTGCTTTCTGACCCATAAGTTTTAACATTTGGAATGTGCCTGTTGAAAAAGGAAGGTTTATCATTCAGAGTGTAAGATTACAACCACAAGATTCAGAAAAGGGTTTCTGAGCTTGGGGGGAGAGTTACAATTAACCTCGTAAAGATTGCAGATGAAAGTCTTTCCTATAGTTACAATCAAAGACACTTTAGGCCACTCTTTCCCCAGAGGAATAGTTGCTTTTTATGGCACGTTTTAAAGTTTTATTTCAAAAACAGTCAGCATCTTAAAGCAGAATGTTGTATGCTCCCCAGGCTTTCACTTCCAATGTGTTTTTGGTTTTCTCAATCACATTACCAAGTTTCTGGAGACGATGTGAGTAGCTACTCTCATCGGATCCACACACGGAAGGACTTAGCCTGGCTTTCTTGCATTCAAAGCAAGAACTGTCTACCAAACCTCCCTGTTATTTTCTTCCGAGTGTTTAGAATCAGCATTACTGTGTTAGAAGAGATTGTCTTTTCCAGTCCTCTCTTTTTTTTTCGTCAAGAAAACAGGCCTTCAGAGATGAAAGCCATTTCCTTTGAGTGTTTTTACTCCACCTAGTGCTCAACTGCTCCTCAAACTCAAAGGCCAGTTTCTTGCCCACAGTCTGGTTGGAGTACTTCCCAGTTGTGTCAAACCGGTCTGCGTGCACACTTGGACGTCTCTGTGCTTTAACATAGGCCCTTATGTATGATTTGTCTTTTCCTACGATATGGATACTGTGGCTAATTGTCCTTCAAACAGCTCTTTTGCTGTGCACTTCAGTGGTACAGGGTGACTGAGTCTGGCAGCTCTAGTGTGGCAGGACTGCTGTGGCTGATTTGTAGCTGTATGCAGGAATTTCAAGGTTAGTGCCGTTTATTCACATCTTTCCTGGTCAGCTTGCTTTGTTCCCACTCCAGACTTTTCCCCTGGGTCTCACTGTGCCTGAATTCTGTTGTTTGAAGAGCACTTTCAATGCTGTCTCCTCCATGATATGCCTTCTGACAGTGATGAGACAAAAGCTTAGAGTTGGCCCAAGTCTGACATCATTTGGGCGAGTCTCTCACTATTATAGTGCGCTAGACTATCGTAGTGGCTTTCTCGCTGGTTACTCTGCGGGTCTGGTCTTTGGGCCGTCCACACTGCTAGCTTGATTGAGCTTTGTTGGGCACAGAACCAGTTGTACCAGCCACCTGTTAAAAACCCCGTAGCCCCCTTTGCCTGGAGCAGGGAAGGCAAATGATTCTATTTCAGGTGCCATTCCAGTTGATTGGTAGTGGCTGGCCGAAGTGTGGGCTGTTGAAGTGTAATAAAGTGCTGTGGCTTGTAATGTCTGACATGTGTGGGAAGGCAGTGGTAGCAGATGTGCCACATCATCCAAGGTCAGGAGGACATGATGTACATTTCCTCTTTCCCCCCTTTATTTATATATATTTGACAACAGTTGTAGGCCCCATGGATTTCCCACCACTATTTCATCCATGCACCATCACCTCAGTCCCTTGTGCTCTTTCTGCCCATGATGTACATTTCTAGCAAGGCACACAACACTCTTCCCAATCCTGTTTCTGTCTATTTGTCCAGAATCCTGTTGTCACTCCCCAGCCTGCATGCTGTCACCTATCTGCCCCCATGCACTGTTCACCCAACACCCCTGCCCTCATACCAACTCTGAACCTCTGCCTGAAATCTCTTGTTTCTCCACTGCGTCTTCATCCTTTAGTATATTCATACTAAAATATGACTGATTCTGGATTTTCTTCACCTTTGCCCCTCACCCAGACCCCTTAGTCACTTTCTTCTTTAGTTTCTAATGGCATTTTGTATATGCATAATATCATTAACATAGTACAATTATTTAATTTGTTTTTTTACTATATGACTTGGTGAGAAAATATATATAATTGAAGTAAGATTATAGTATAACATTATATAAGTTTTAGATATGCATTGTTGAAAATCAACATGTAAATATTCTATATAAGTTCACTCCTAAAGTCCAGTTCTATTCTTCACTGTATGTTTGCCTCCTGCCTCCCACCCCCTTCTTGGTAACCATGGATTGCGTCTAACAGTCCAAAAGTCTATTGCTTGAAAAATCAGTGTTGCTGAAGTTCCTTCAGTATCTCAAACAAAGTGGGGGGAGGGCTGCCAAGCCCAGCGAGGTGAATGAGGGTAGGGTTTTGAACTGATTTTCTGATTTGAGTCCTATTTTACTATTAGTGAGGATGTGCCATTTCTCAAAAACAGTCTTACTGTATATGGTTTAGATTGTTCAGTGGTTTAGAAGTACTATTTCTAAAATATTAGCATACAGTAAGTTCTCAATAAATGGTAACTATTTTTATTGGTTATCTAGTTTACTTTTAAATTACTTCTGTGAGGTACAATAGAAATTTTTTTTTAAACTTATTTATGTATACATGAGCAGGGTTACAGACTAGTTGCGGGAGGTGAGAGGATTCATCAGAGACAGAGTGGGGAGCAAAACAGGCATACTGACTGAAATACATTGCTGAGGGGAGCAGCGGGGTGAGGCAGGAGAGGTCTGCCTCACCATGTGGGTTCCCTCCCTTGCTGTGCTGCGGATGCCTCACAGTGCGGTGCTCAACCCACTGTGCCAACAGGGAGGCCCCAGAAGAAATTACTTTTTATCTTATTAATTTTTTAAAATATGCTACAGTTGAGAACCATGTAATGTCCTTAGGGTCAGAGGTCAGATTGCTGAGTTAGAGTCTAAACTTAGGTCAGTGTGATTTCAGGGCCCAGTGTCCTTTTTTCTTACATATGCGTTTTACAAAATAAAATTTTCAAACATATAAAAATAGTAAAAAATTAGTACAAAGAATTCCATATCTCCTTCGCCTCACCCAAATTTCCCACTTGTTAATAATTTTTTATAATGTATTTATTTTTGGAGCTAGCATTGGTTTATATCAGTGTAGGGGATTCAGAGAAATAGCTTCACAGCTCCTCAAATGTGTCTCCCACACCCTACCCACCCCATCAACCCCAGAGCACCCTCATCCTGGGTGCCTCTCTTGTTAATATTTTGCCTCAGTCTCAGTCTTTTTCTCTCTCTCTTCACATGTACATGGGCACATACAATTTTTTCTTTGGTGGAAGGATATTTAAGAATTATTGTGAAACAGACAATTTAATAAATGTGTGTAGGATGTAGCAGAAAAGATGTGCTAGAATCTGACGAATATGGGTTTGAATGGTGAGTTGGTCATCTGCTAAAGGTGGGGCCTTGGAGTAAAATCTCAGTGGGACTTCGTGGTCACAGGACCTTGTGAGAACTGGGGGAATGGCTTCTCCCAACACCTTACCTGTAGCTCCTCATATAAAATTGGGGACAGCTCAGAGACCTGTCGAGAAAATTAAAAATAATGCATCTACAGTATCTAGCCCAGTGCCTGGCAGGAAGTGAAATATTGATATACCACAGCTATCAACATCACCAAGAATTCTTTGTAATCTCACTTTGAGACTTCAAGCCAAAGCCTAGGTTGATGCATACACCTTTTCCTGATGTGACTAGTCACCATCCCTAATAATCTCCAAATAAGGACCTCTCATGCTGCATTATTGTACAGTTGTCCCAATTAGGAGATCAGCATTGCTAGAAGAGTACCCACTATACAGTATTCACCATGCTATCCACAGACTCTTCTGATTTCTCCAAGTGTTCCAGCAATGTGCTTTTCCTCTCAGGTCCAAGGTCCTATTCAGGAGTATGTCCTGCATTTAGTTATCACCTCTCACCATTATCCTGGAATCAGTCGTTAGTCTTTTCTTTATGTCTTATGCCCTTGACAGGCCTCTCATTCTGTGGGATGACCTTCCATGATCCTGACAGTATTTCCTCATGAGTGGATTCAGGTCATTTACTGTTGGGAGGAAACGACAGAAATGATGCTGAGTTCTTGGCGCAACACGTCAAAAGACACATGATCAACACACATCTGAACACTGGCGATGTTAACCTTGACTACGTGGGGTCTGCCAGGTGTCTTCACTTGTAAAGTAGCCATATTCCCTTTGTATTTGATTACTATGGGGAGATATTCTGGTATGAAGCCAATATCCTGTTCTCATCAAAACATGACCCATCAGCTTTATGGTCCATGGTCGACTCCCACCTGCATCCACCACCACCATGGTTGCCAGATAGCAATGACCCATTTCCCTTGTTTCTTCTATGTTTATTATTTGGCTTCATATTGTCAGAACATTTCCCTCTCTTTCATTTATTATATTTATTTCATTATGGACTCATGGTTCTATTTTAGTCATGGGGTTTTAACCCATTACTATCATTTTAATCTTCAAACTATCCTCACTTTGACCTCTTTTAAGCTGGCTCTTATATCCTCCTTATAGAAGCCTATCCTATAGTATGAGGAAAGGGATGGTATTTGGTAGAGACTAGGGTGGGGGCTTACCCTTGGCACCCTGGGCTGCTTAGAGATTCAGAGGCAGACCACAGTTTCACTCCCTTAGGAATGTCCTTTGGTGCCTGCTGTGACTGAGCTGGTTTTCTGACCATCTTTTGCAGCATCCCTCTGTAACCTGATTCACAGCTTGAGGTTTTGAGTCTTTGTATGCCTTCTAGTCCAAGAACCAGTTGTTTTAAAAATTATGATGATATAATGCAGATAATTAAAAATTATGCCTGACTTTTTGCACAACAAAGGCTAGGTATTCACACTGCCTTTGAAAGCATACAAATCTATTCTATTGGTGTACAGATTTTATACCTTTACAAACAAAAGGCAAAGGTCCCATGGAGGACAGTCTTTAGTCAGTCGAATATAAATGTACGGTATTTGTTCAGTGACTTTGATATAGAGAGTCAACAATTTTAATTTTTGGTAATCTCATTTTTTTTCCCTTGTAAAGAAAGGTTATCTTCTACCAGCAATCAGCAGTAGAATTAACACCCACAGTGTGTGTATCTGCCTGTTCTCTCTTAACACCTCCCTGTTCCCTAGAAATTTGCCAGAATCTGGGAGGTCCAGTAAGAAATGCTCTTTAAATCCTTTGCATTCTTCCAGAAGCCCAAGGGGTTTAACGAGTTCTGATTTTAGCTAAAGTATATAAACTGGAAAAGAAAAAAAAAAGCTTAATTTCTGTAATTTGGTTCTTTATGCCAGAAATCTTTGTATGTTGTCAAGAAACAAAGCAAAGCCCGATCTTTGTTATTGTAATCAGTGTATAAAGCATGATATTTTCAGAGATAAGACAGTGGGTTGTCTTTGACATTTTATGTCATAGTTCATTGAATGAGTGGGTTTTACACTTTCAGTATAAAGTTTCTGTCAGTAAACTTTAATTTTCAGAGATAAGACTACATTGGAAAGTAGAGGTGATCTAAAATTTTTCCCTTTACATTGAACATCTGAGGAGAAATAGAGAAAAATCCTTAATGAAATCAGAGACCACTTTGACATGTTGAATTATGAACACAGCACAATGAAGTAATCTCTTTCCAGCTGCTCAGCTGTGGTAATAATTAAACTCGAAATTTAGTCTCCAGTTTTTTTGAGGGGGGTGATGGAAGGGGGTGTCTTATAACAGTGACTTCAGTTCCTAAGAATCAAATGCCTGTTTAAAAATATTTATGGTACACGAAGGAATAAATCTAGTGCAATAAGGCTATTTTTCCTAAAATCATTCCATTCCTTGTTTTAAATTATTTTTCTGCACTTTAATGACATTATAGGAGATTTGGTTTAAATTATGAAAAACTCCTTAGAGGCAGAGAGAAAAAAATGTAGATTAGCATTAGTAAATCTTTTTTGATGGAGAATATATAACAGTTGTTGAAATTTTGGTGTCAGTTGAAATTCCAAAGGTTTCAAGGATTAAAGCAAGTAGCAGTGGAACATGGGGGAATATTCAGTTTATGATGGTTAGGTCAGTAACTTACCAGTGAAGGGTGGAGAAATCCTTACTATTTGAATTAGACATTGGCTATTAGAGTCAGGTCTTTCTGCTTGCATGTCTTATGGCACCACTTGCTGTTGCAAAAGTGAAAAATGCTCCTTTCTGTGGCTAGTCAGGTGGGAAAGGTATTGGGTGGGAGGACAGGAGGATTAGACTGGGGTAGGGAGACTGATGAGAAGCCATCGCCTCTCCATTACACATAACATGAGACAAGTCTGTGTTTAGAGAAGGAAAGGCCTCTAGAAAATTTGAGAGAGCGACCTTGGCATTGAAAATCTGACATAAAGACTCAAGATACCTTAGCATCAAGATTGGAGCTCAAGGCAATGGGACATCTATAAATACTATGAAGTGCCTGGTAATTTACAGTAATTCACAAGGCACGTGACTACTCCCAGGTTTTTGAGTAATTCTACTAGGGCAGAAGTGGGATTTGGGGATGCTTTGCTGAAGGAGTTAGAGATCAGCTATACCTGGGTTCCTCCTCTTTGTACCTTTGGTCCTCCTCAAATTGTACCAGTTCACCTGCCAAAACTCAGCAGAAATCTATGGCAGCGATGGCTGTGCAAGTCAGTAGGTGTGGGTAGGGAGTGCACCTCAGCCCATTACCAGTGTTTCATTTATAGACTAACCTAGTACTTCCAGCTCTTTCCCCAAAGTTGAAGGAGAGAGAAGTTTTGTTTGTTTTTTTTTTTTATGAAATATTACTTGGGGTAATCCAACATCAAAAATGACAGCTTGGTGTCATTTGACCATTCCCTGGTCATCCCCCCAGAAAAGGGCTATGAACACACAGCCCTTGGTGGTTATTTTTACAAAATGAGGAGGAGGCATGTGTGGAGGGAGAAATTATGAAACAAATTTGTACCTGAGTGGCTGATGTCAGCTGACTGGTGGAAATTAGTATGGCATATAGCCTAACTATTGTCTTTTTACCTTCATTAATTATGAGACATTAACGTGTTGAAACATTCTGACAAACATCTGGGGTTTTATGGGTGATGGCATGTGTCGAATTGTCTACTCTCTTTGCTTTGTCAGGTAGGATCAATGCTCACTGAGCCCTGCTTGCTTTTAAAACGTAAGGCCACACAACCCTCAGCAACAAACTGATTGTAGGAAGTGTCTAATACTCTGAGTGATCAATTTGAATTTTCTTCAGAAAGGAATGTGCTATGATGAAAAGAACATTTCGATTTAGCAAAACCATCATTTGTCTTGGTTTTACCATCAATGATTTTTACCCCGTGGCCTCTCTTCCTCATCCAGGAGAATGGTGGGGGTATTAATATTTTCTGTTCTGCTTAGCTGTTAGGGTTGCAAGAAGAATATGATATGACCACGTGAGAAGGCACTGCCAACTGTAGATGTTTTAGGAATTGTTCATCCAGCAATCCAAATACATTCAGTAAGCATGCGGGTTTTCTAGGGATTGTATTTAGCTATTTTTTTTAATAGTGAACAAGCTACTCTCCCAAAGAACCTAGACTGAGCAACCAATAAAAAAAACTTTAAAAAATATTTTGGGACAATTACTGTGAAGTAATCACATAGTGCCACATAAGCAACCCAATATTGGGTAGAGGAGAGGTAGCAAGTTAAGGACAATTATTTTAAGATTGGGATTAAAGAGGCTTTGTTTTTTTTTGTTTTTGTTTTTTTTTCCTACCTGGAAGAGAGCCTTGGGAAGATTTGTTTAGTGCAGCTGTTGGGTTTCATCTTAAATTCACAGGGTACTTAGTAGATTTCTTGAGAAGAGAGTGAAACTCCAGTTAAGAATGCAGGCTTGCTGCTTTTTGGCTGGAGGACTCTTCAGGGCCATGTGGGAACAAGCCCAGTGCAGCTGACAAACTTCAGAGTGTGAGAAGGGAAGCTTCCTCTAGTTGTTGGCTCTGCAGTTATCATCAGCCTAAATCAAGATCCTGTTTTGTCCCAGATGGTTGGACTAAAGCCGTATTAGCCTCTAGGGAACTCTTGCTTGAGCACATACACGCTTGTTTCATGTAGGCCCTACCTCTTAGGGATTTGTTTTAATATATCTTTAATTAAAAACATTTACATCTGCAAAAAAGAATAGAGGCATGAACCTCATGTAGCTATCTCCCATAATTATCAAGATTTTGCCATCCTGAGCTTATCCATTCCAGGCATCTTGTCATTTCACCTCTATATATTTCAATATGCCTCTAAGAGTAGGACCTTTTCATACATAGTCACAATACCATGATCACTTTTTTTTTTTAGATATTTCCACCCCCACATTTTGTTCTGAAAAATTTCTATCATGTATGCAAAGTTGAAAAATTTTAAAATGTATATATTTTGTCTGGATTCTATCATTTCATAAACATACCTCTATCCATCCAAGTGTCCATACATCAATCCATTTTTAATGTTTTTCAGTGAATCAAAGGTCAGTAAATGTCTCCTTTAAATAGTCCATTTGTATCATTAATTACAGCTCAATGTTAATTTTTTTCATTTGGGGTAAATTTATGACATACACATACCTTGAAGTGTTTGAATGCTGGCAATATGGACCTTGTGTAACACAAACCTCTATGAAGATAGAGAACATTACTATATCCCCAGAGAGTTCCTATGTACACCTTTCCAATAATTCCTTCTCCCTGATAGATACTGATAGGACTTTTTTCCTACTAAAGATTAGTTCCTCTTGCTTTAGAATTTCATGTAAATGGAATCATAATGCATGTCTTTTTTTTTTTATTCTTTTACTCAGCAAAATGTTCTTGAAACCCACCCATGCTATTGTGAGGCTACAAGTAGTTTGTTCCTTTTTATTACTTAGTTTCCACTGGATGATTATATCTCAGTATATTTGTTTATAGTTTTGGTTATATGAATATACTCTATGAATATTCTTGTCCAGTTCTTTGTTTTGAATTCCTGATTTTATTTCTTTTGGGTAATTTCCAAGGAATTTGGGCCTCCCTGGTGGCGCAGTGGGTTAAGCAATGCATTATGATGCAAACTGCAGCCACTTCAGCTACTCCAACATGAGTTTGATCCCTGCTGCTGGCCAGGGAGGGGACCCACATGGCACAGCAGACCTCTCCTGCTGTGCCCGCTGCTTCAGTCAGTGTGCCTGTTCTGCTCCCCACTCTGTCTCTGGTGAATCCTCTCACCCCCCACACCTCTGGCCTGTACCCCAGCTCTTGTATGCATAAATAAATAAATATTTAAAAAATTTTTTCAAGGAATTTCGGAATTGTTGGCTAGCAGGTATACCAGATTTTTGCCAAACTGGTTTGAACCATTTTACATTCCTATCAATGAGTTTTAATTCCAGTAGCTCCATTTTTCCAAGAGTAGGTTTAACCAGTCTTTCTAATTTTGGCTGTTTTGCTGGGTGTGTAGTGGTATCTCATTGCAGTTTAAACTGGCATTTCCCCAGTGACTAAAGATATCAAGAACCTTTATCTGTTTATTGTCAGTTCGCATATCTTGTGACATTTCTGTTCAAACATTTTGCCTGTTATTTTTTCTTTATATTATTGAATATTAAATGATCTTTATATATTCAAAATACCAATTACTCACTAGATGTGTTTCTAAGCATGTGGCTTCTTCCCTCCCCCGAAACGAGGGTATATGTGACATATTCCTTGCAGTTATACAACATGATGGGTTGACATTGGTGTATATTGTGAAATGATGACTACAATAATGTATTTAACGTTCATCACCATACAGAGTTAAATATTTCTCTTGTGGTAAGAAATTTAAAATCTGCTCTTTTAGCAGTTTCCCAAATGTAATACAGTACTTTTAAATATAGTGTACCATGTTGTATGTTACATCCCCAGATTTATTTTATAACTAGTACTCTGTACCTTTTGATCCCCTTATACATTTTATCTCCTTCCTCTACTCCACCTCACTTCTAGGAAACTACCAGTTCGTTCTCTGAATATATAAGATTGGTGGGTTTGTTTTAGATACCACATATAAGAGAGAGATCATACGGTGTTTGTTTTTCTCTGTCTGACTTATTTTACCTAGTATAATGACTTAAAGGTACATTAATGTTACCATAGATGACAGGATTTCATTTTTTATGACTTGAATAAAATTATATTGTGTGTGTGATCTTTATATCATATTTTCTTTATCCATTGGTCCATCAATGGACAACGTTTGTTTCCTTGGTGAGTATAAATAATGTTGAAATGACATGGTGGTCTACATCTTTTAGTTAGTGTTTTATTTTCTTTGGATAACTACCTGGACATGGAATTTCTGGATCATATGGTATTTCTCTTTTAAAATTTTTTTTTAAAGATTTATTTATTTATACATACAAGAGCTGGGGTATAGGCCAGAGTTCAGGGCAGAGAGAGGATTCACCAGAGACAGAGCGGGGAGCAGAACAGGCACACTGACTGAAGCACACTGCTGAAGTGAGCAGTGGGCAAGGCAGGAAAGGTCTGCCTCACCATGTGGGTCCCCTCCCTAGCCTGCGGCAGGGATCAAACTCCTGCTGCAGTGGCTGCAGTTTGCTTCATACTGCGTTGCTTACCCCACTGCGCCACCAGGGAGGCCCCTCTCTCTTTTTAATTTTTAAGGAACCTAACATACAGGCTAGACCAGTTTATATTCCCATCAACAGTGCACAAGGGTTCTCTTTTCTCCACGTCCTCACCAATACTTGTTATTTTTTGCCTTCTTGGTATTAGACATTTTGACAGGTATGTGGTGGTGTTTCATTGTGGTTTGGCATTTTTCTGATGATTAGTGATTTACATATGCCTGTTGGCCATTGTATGTCCTCTTTGGAAAAATATCTTATTTTTTATTGGGATCATTTTTGTTTTCCTTGCAATCGAGTTGTATGAATACTTTATATACATACTTTGGATATTAATCTCACATCAAATAAATGCATTGCAAATAATTTCTCCCATTTGTTTGTCTTCTCATTTTACTGATGGCTTACTTTGCTATACAGAAAAAGCCTTTCCACTGCTGTAACTTCACTTGTTTGCTTTTGCTGCCTTTACTTTTGGAGTTAGATCCTAAACTATCATTGTCAAGGCTGATGTCAAGGAACTTATCATTTGCTTCTTCTCCAAGTTTTGTGGTTTCAGATCTTCAGTTCAAATTTTCAATTCATTTTGAGTTGATTTTTGTGTATGGGGTAAAATGGTGTCCTATATCTTCCTTTTGCATGTGTCTGTCCAGTTTTCCCAATCCTGCTTATTTTTTTTTTTTAAAGATTTATTTATTTATGCATACAAGCACTGGGGCACAGGCCAGAGGTGTGGGGGGGTGAGAGGATTCACCACAGAGAGCGG
>JAGFMF010011478.1:5137737-5298631 GCA_019455555.1 Galemys pyrenaicus | reverse complement strand
CCCCCTGGCCGGCAGCAGGGATCGAACTCGTGCTTCAGTGGCTGCGATTTGCTTCGTAGTGCGTTGCTTAACCCACTGCGCCACCAGGGGAGGCCCGCCCCAATCCTGCTTATTAAAGAGACTGCCCTTTCCTCATTCTACATTCTTGGTTCCTTTGTTTTAAAGTAATTAACTATGTATGTGTATGAGCTTATTTCTGGGTTTTGATACTCTTTTATTGATCTATGAGTCTGTTTTTATGCCAATACCTTTTTTGACTGCTATAGCTTTATGATATGGTTTGAAATTGGGGTGTGTGATAACTCCATCTTTGCTCTTTTCAAGATTCCTTTACCCATATCAGCTTTTTATGTTTTCTTGTAAATGTTAGCATTGTTCTACTTCTGTGAAAAATGCCATTGGAATTTTGATAGGGATTCTATTGAATTTATAGGTTACTTTGGGTAATATGGACATTCAACAATATTAACAAGATTGTCTTCCAGTCATGAGCTTCATTCCATTTCTTCTGGTCTTCAGTTTCATTAGTGTCTTAGTTTTCTGTATACAAGTCTTTTCACCTTATTAATGGTATCTTTCAGCAGTAACTTTTGATTTTGGCAATGTCTAACTTACCAATTCCTTTTTATTTTTGGTTATCAATTTTCTTTGGTTTAAGAAATATTTGCTTTATCCTAAATTACAGATTCTTCTGTGTTTTTTTCTAAATGCTTTTAAAAAATACTAGCTTTTGCATTTAGATTTGTGATCCAGCTCAAATTATACATGTATATGATTTGAGATCAGGTTGAAGTTTAAGGATTTGCTTTTTAAAAGCAATTTCTAGTTTCTGTTTACATATGAAGAACCATACAAAAAGGTGAACAAACATGAGTCTAGCTGCTGGAGCTTTTCATTATTATTTTTAATTGAAGTAAGATTGCATTATAACATTCTATATTATATGTTTCAGGTTTACACTATTAAAAATCAACACATATATATACTAAACACATATACAACAATATATAGGGCCTCCCTGGTGGCGCAGTGGGTTAAGCAACGCACTATGAAGCAAACCGCAGCCACTGCAGCACGAGTTCAATCCCTGCTGCTGGCCGGGGAGGGGACCCACATGGCACAGTAGACCTCTCCTGCTGTGCCCGCTGCTCCCCTCAGCAGTGTACTTCCGTCGATCTGCCTATTCTGCTCCCTACTCTCTATGGTGAATCTTCTCACCCCCACACACACACCTCTGGCCTGTACCCCAGTGCTTGTATGCATAAATAAATAAATCTTTAAAAAAAACAATATATATGCTACATTAAGTTCACTAATAATAGATTCTATCCTTTTTGTCCCAGTTTACCTCCCTTTCCTCCCTTCTCTTCTGGTAAACCACAAGTTGGTCTTATAGTCCAAAAGTTTGTTTTTGTTATTTTCTCCATATATCCAACATTAGTGAAATCATGTATTTGTCTGACTTAATTTTGTGTAGCATGGTACCCTTCAATTCTACCCATGTTGTTGCAAATGGGAGAATTTTATCATTTTTTTATAATTGAACAGTATTTCATCATGTAGATCTACCACCTCTTCTCTTTTATTTTCTTTTTAAATAGTTTGCTGGTGTGCTGCTGGGTCAGGCCATAATGGTCAGAACTTAATCATGACACTGGCTCTTATTCTTCTTACATGCTTCCTGCGCTCATGTATTGACTATCATGTGCTATGCACTGAGCTATGGTACCAAGACTCATCTGCTGGGAAGTCAGTCTGAGCAGCTGCTGCAAACTTGTATAGTGTGAACGTGAAGAAGAGCAGAGGGAACATGACCTATCTGGAGGTTCAGGAAGGCCTTCTGATAGGAGGGATTTTTGATTGAAACCTGAAGGAATGAAGAGACGTGTAGGGGGTGGGGTTCCTGGTGGTGTGTTGCTAGAGTCTTGGGGTGATTCAGAGAGGAAGGAGACATGCAACGTTAGAATAGCCCATTATTCTGCGTTCTTCAAGAGGACTGGTTTCTAGGTGGGAAGGGAAGGTGCCTTAGTTGACTTGCATGTTTCCTTCTGTCTCTCTGTCCAAAACTCCGTGGGGCCATATTGCACAAAACTTAGTCCTCTATCTCCTGGGAATAGCTTGACCAAGTACACCTTTCTGAGTCAGTTTCTCCAATTAAAAAAAAAAAAATATATATATATTTCACAGAAAAAAACCTCGTCTTTGTTTTGATGGTCAAGGAGAAAGGGCTGGGCAAGCCCACCCTCTGGTGGCCCTGAATATATCTTTGTGGCACTCTCGGGCCCTTAGCTTCTCCAAGGATCGTTGGCTTTGTTTGACTTACTTTCTCCTACTCAGCCCAGTCGCTGCATGTCCCAACAGCACTCATGAGACCTGCTCACAGCCCCATAAGTCCCTCAGGCTCTCATTTGCTGAACCAGAGTCCCTCCCCAGAGCTGCCAGGCATTGTTGCAGAAAGTTGCAACACTGGGCTAGCTAGGCCTAGTTGAGTCCCCAATACTGGAGGCAGGTTTGTACTCCCTTCTAATTGCCCCACATCACATTCTCTAGACTACTCTGTGCATACCTGGAATGTCTTCCAGTTGTTGTTCCTATCTCATCATCTTTCTCACCATAGATGCCCTTATGCCCTAGGCATCTCTTCTCTTTGATCCCATCCACCTTCCCTCTCTAATCCTCTCTTTGGCATGACCTGACTTCACTTTTTTTGTTCTCCTACTCTGTCATGATGATCACTATTCAGCATTTCTTGTATATTTCCTTGTCATTTCTTGAGCTCCTGTTCTATACATTTTGGGTTGCTTTTTGGCACTAGAATTTTCAGAATGTGGGTCTCTCTCCACTTCTTCAGCAGCATACATTCAGCAGCTGGGCTCGAACCCAGCCACCACTCTACTAACATTGATTTCTTGTCACAGATAAGGTATCTTTTTTTAACCTTCAAGGTTTTTGATTTTTCTGTGGCATTTACTAGGGGAATGCTCAGATCTTTTATTTGATTAGGTCATCTTTTGAAAGTAGAGCAACAGATTAGTGGATAGGGATTCTTTGATGAGCAAAAATAATTGATGGAGTCAGAGGCTGAACTGCAAAAGAGATGATTAAAGAGGATAGGTGGATGGGATTAAATAAAAGATCTCAGCATTATGACACTGATACTTCTTTTTGTCAGTTTTTCAAAACTCCCTGAAATTTCTCCTGTTTCCTAAATATGGCATCATGCTTCATAGTTTTGGCCTTGTTTTCTTTTTTTCCTCTTCTTGGTAACTTTATTAATATTTTGTTTGTTTTAATTAGATTTATTTAATTGTATTTGACTTCATTTGTAGTCCCTAGGGAGTTCCCAGCACCATTTCACCGGTGCACCATCACCTCAGTCCCTTGTGCTTGTTATGCCCTTATCCCTGTTTATTAATATTTTTTATGGCTTTTTTGTCATTTCAGATGTCTTTCAAATGTATGATTCCCTAAGTCATCATTTTCAACAGTGTGGCTATTTCCATCAGAATTCACTTTTGGCTCCTTTCTTTCCCGTTTGTTGATTGATTCATTCATTTAACATCTACCACCACTTCCATAACCCGTGATAGACATGGTTATTCAATCATGATGGTCTATCTAATGCAACTTGGTTGTGACCTCAGAATCATTTTCGATGTCCCTCCTCCCCTCTCTTACCTGCTGTCACCAGCAGCAGCATATCATTGCATTTGTCATATTTGTATAGGATGATATTTAAGACTGTTTTTATCACAGGGTTTGGTCTTTCTTTTAGTACCCAGATTCTGGCCCCTGAAGGATTGGTCACTACCAGAGGGTCCTAGTTTATAATCTCTGCTTAGGTCACTGGCACCATGGGCAGAATATAAGTTAGATTTCTCAAACTGCTTTATGTAAATAACTATGCAGAAGAGGTAGGGAGGGTGTGCCATCTTGTCTTAGGGATTAATATGAAATATATCTATGTATGTTCAGAAACTGTCTTATATTGTAGCTCATAAAAACATCCCCACTTGTCCTTTTGCCTCTAAGTATATTATAAATTCAAGAGAACAAATTTTAGTAAATATTTAAAAAGTTTATAAACCATTGTAGGTAGATACACATGCATTTCAGGAGAAATATTGACTTCAACCATCCCTAGAGGCTAATTGGGTTGACCTTGTGAGTTGTTAAGAGTCAAGAGATTTGGGTCCTCTTCTGAGAAGACCCTGCTCTTAGGATTTTAGAGCTTTTGTTTTTCCAGACACACTGGAATCTTTCTAAACTATTGATGTGGAATGATGACTTTTATGACTTGAGTTTTTGGTGATTCTTGGCCCCATCTGCTCTCTTAGACTAAGAATGCATTTTCTGCTCTGAGTGTTTCCTCCCTCACACAGCAGCTGTGACAGGTCACAGGCTCCCAACTACTGGGAAAAAGGAAAAATGGGCTGCAAATCCTTTAAGAGCCTGAACTTTGAGTTTTAAATTGGATTGTAAATGAAGTCAATTGTGTGGGAGGTGATATGGGGCTTGGGGTGAACACTGCTGCTGCTGACCAGCTGTGTGACCTTGAACAGTGACTCAGCATCTCTTGTCCACATCTGTGCGATGGAACTGTAGGGCTGGCTGAACTCCAGGGTCCTTCTAGATCCACTATTACATGTTCTTTGTTTTGATGGTTGTTTCTATTCTTGCTTTATCTAATGATACTCTTTTGTTTAGATAGTGAAGAAAGCTCTGTGGAAAGGCCAGAGTTTTAAAGAACATTTGGAATTATATCTATTTGTTCATCTGTATTAGAATAGTTTCAGTTGGTGGGAAGAGGGAGAGTGTCCTGCCTCAGAAGACTTTGGATTTAGCTAAGGGGACTTGGAAGGAGTAGGTCAAAGAACTACCTGGTAAGTGATGTCTGGAAGTTTATCAGAGCATCCAGGAAACAGATCTCTTTGATACAGATTGGCATCCCATCAAGCCATAAAATACATGGCCATGATTAAGAGCACACACTTTGGAATCACACAGAAGACCCCAGGTTCTAGTCCAGACTTCCTCACCCACTGGCTCTGTAACCTTGAGTGGGATAACACCGCCTGTGTTTCAGTTTTTATGTTTATAAAATGAGGACAATAATTGTGTCTCCTGCATAGCCTTGTTTGTCAGTATTTGGTCGGACATTATCTAAGACTGGTATATAGTAATTGCCCAACAAATACAACCTTTTAATTACAGCATTACCTTGGATTATGGTAGGCATTTTACTTCTACTCTTTGATTTAATCCACGCAAGCATTCTGAGTAGTATGAGTTTGCTATGCAAATATTACATCGAAGACTATAGAAGTCTAGAAGAGTTAACATAATTTTCTCAGTTTTGCACAAGCAGTCATGGTAGAGCTAGGGTTGGAAACCAGGTCTATCTGTCTTCAAAGTCCCTTACTACCGTGCATAAGTTCCATTCAGCCTCTCAGGATGAAGGTGAGCCCTCCCACTGCCCACATTAGGCTAGCCTCAGGGGACTCCAGAAGACCATGGTAGAGGCAAGACAAGTCATGGGTAGCCACAGATTTGGTTAGTGGCAGGAAGAATTAATTGTCAAAAGTAAAGATCTATTTTATTTCTACAAGGAGGAGGATCAAAGAACTGCTGTCTAAGTTGCTCTCTACTGTATGCACATATACATGCACAGGCAATAGAAAGCTCTATAATAAAACCCAACATAAAAGCTCAACAAAAAACCCAAGTATCAAAAACTCAAACTCTCAAATTGGACTAACAGTATTTTGACCAAAAGAATAGGGAGGAAAAGCAAAATTAATAGCTGGAGAAATGCTAGAGGAGCATTATTAATCTGCAAAATATTTGTATTACTGAAATAGAAACAGTTGGTGTTCGCTATGTCTGGAAAACTTTGTTAAACTTGTGTCAGGCCAGCCTCCAAAAGCTAGAAACAACCATGTAAGCTCTTAACCTGAACATCTAAAGTTAGAATGCGAGACAGTACAGAAGAAGAAAGGTTCTAGAAAAGGTAGTGACACAATGCTAAACACTCAGAGGATACAGTCACAGCCAGTGACTCGGTGCAGTGGGGTCAGCAGTAGCTCCCTCGGGTGGTGATGGCATTCAAGATGGCCTTGATGAAGGGGAAGCATTTTGGAAAAGTGGCAGAAAAGGGCAGCTCCAGGGAACAGGTAGGTGAAATGGAAGCTCTGTGGAATTATGGAAATCACTGTAAATAAATTTTCATGTCTTTTAATGCTTCTGATGGTATCACATAAATGCAAGTTGGAGAGCCCATGAAAGAGGCAAATAACATAGTAATTAACAAAAACATGTCCAGGTTTCTCTGTCTTTCCTATACCTGTGGAGAGAGCTCACAGCATCTGTATGTTTGCAGTTCTTCTGTCTATGTCTTCAGATGCTAGACCACATTTTCCGGTAGGGAAGTGTGTGTCTACTGAGCATTTGCAGTATGACTTGCCTTGAGGTGCACTGTAAATGTAGAACATGTACTGGATTTTAAAGATACAGTAAGCAAGTAAAACATGTCATTGCTAATCTTACAGTGATTATACATTGAACTCATGTTTTTAATATATTGTGAAAATGGTTTCACAGAGTTAATGGTATTTATTATCTCAGTGAAGCAGTTCTGCTAGATAATGCTATTTGTGTGCAAGGGTAATCTTCTGAATTGACCCAGGCGCCAACCATCAGGAAAGACACTAACCTGGCCCTAGTGCTTAACCTTGGAGCCCTCTCTTGGGGTCAAGTATTGACCTTGCTGGGGAAAACGTCTGGAGAGGGGCAGGGCAACTGGGGTAGCACAGTCATTTACCTGTTATGGTCTGGAAGCACTTCAGTGTTTAGAAAGCAGTATGACATGTATAGGCCTGGCTTATGCATAATTTTATGATCCAGGTAGTTTTGTGATTAGCCAGTTACAGTTACAGATCATTTAGAAAATTCTGTGGCTGCATCATTAGATAAATGGATAAAGGAGAGTGAATACACACATACACATAAAATGGAATATACTACTACTCAACTATGAAAAAGAATGAAATCTTTTTGCAATAACGTGGATGAAACTTGAGGGTATTACACGAAATGAAATAAGTCAGAGAAAAGAAGAAATACTGTATGACTTCACTTTTTATGTGGGGGTGGGGAGAAGGAAACAGATTAGAGGTTACCGAAAGGGAGAAGGGTTTGGAGTGAGGGAAAAATGGGTAAAGGAGAACAAGAGGTACCAGTTTCCATTTACAAAGTAATCAAGAAGATGTAATGAACAGCATGGGGAATATAACCAGCAACATGGTGTTTCAAAACTGAAAGTTGATAAAATGGTAAATAGACTTATTGTCATGATCATTTTGTGATGTATACAAATGCCAAGTGATTATGCTATATACCTGAGACTGAAATAATATAGTATGGTAATACTACTACCCCCCCCCAAAAAAAAAGCAAGTATTACCCCCTAGCCTTTTAAATTCTGGCTACTTCATATAGGTTAGTAGAGAAAAGGAAGGGTTAAATTGCTGTTTTCAATGTTGGTAGTCATGATTTTACCATCTGGGGCACAATTTGAGGAGCATGATCACACTGGATGTGTTCTTTCCAAGAAGATAATCAACTAACATTGAAATTCCTTGTGTCTTTTATAGGCGGCATCACTGTCCACATCTCACTACTAAGATTTATGATGAAACAGAGAAACCATGTCTTCTCTCCGAATACACCGAGAACTACCCTCTCTATCACTCTTACCTGCCCAGAGAGTCCTTCAAGCCCAAGGCGGAGTATCGGAAAGGGTCCATACCAATGGAAGGGCTGACCACCTCGAGGTGAGAGCAAATGGTATGAAGAGCTCTGTTGCCAGAGTCCTAATGTACAGCTTTAATGTGCCGATGTGCAGTATTGCATTAACGTACAGTGTCAGCCTAGGCCACTAATGCCTTAATGCTAATTTACTGCATCGGTGAAAGGAAGCCCTGCATTTATTAGTCTGTTTGGTTTTCACTAACTCTGTTTTAAATGGAAAAGATTCTTGCTTGCCTGGGGTTGGGGAAGTGAGACTAAACTGATGCACATAAATAAAGGTTGGAGGGTAAGAAACAAAGACATGGAAAGAGGGCAGCTACTGCTAAAAAAGATGGGCTTTGGTACATCAGTTCCAGGTCAGCTTGGGTGGTGGGGTGACGTTGCTAGTAGTGAAAGAGGACTTGATAACAAAGGGGGAGCTTTCTGGAAATTATGCCATACGTTTTAAATTAGGTCTCCCTGAATGTTCTTCAAGAATCTGAGCAAAGAACATTTTTCTTTTAAGTTGCTCTTCTGGGCTTTGATTCTGACCCACCTGCCATGTGTTAGGGCTGCACGCGTGTCTGTGTTGCGGGACTAGGATGTAATGACCAATCTCAGGATTGCTCCATGTGTTGCAAGACTCCAGCAGAACTGGCCGTTGACAGTTCAGTTAGTGGCCTTACGGTAGTGGCTTGATTGATGACCCAGGGGAGCAGAAACATTTGCATGCAGTTGGGCAACATCTCAATGGCCCCTGAAAGGTGGGCGAGTGCCCGCCATGGGTAGTCTTCGTCCTGTAGGGTTGTTGTGAGGTGAACTGCTCCAGTGCAGTGCCTGCCATTACAGGTCCCCAGGCCTGCTCAGGCCTCTTCTGATTGCTGCTCCTTCTTTTCCTGATAATTTTGTGCTTTTCTAATTAAGGTCTCAGTAGACTCAGGTTAAGCAGAACAGTTCTAATTCATTCTACCTCCCAGTTTTCCTAAGGATAGACCTGGAAATAGCCCCTGTTGAGATTGTGGGTTGGGGGCATGAGTGTTCCTACTAAACGCTGGCACAGTCTAGACCAAAGGAATTCTACGTCTATGGGTTGTGGGGCAGAAAGACCAGTGAGGGGAAAAGTGAAGCCAGTGGATTCCTGAACTGGGCGAGAACCCCTGAACAGTGGCAACCTGAGACTGGGAGCGAGGCAAGAGCTTGTCTGCTGCATGACAAGGTAACTAAGCAGGTACCTTGAATGATTTTTTTAATTTAAAAAAATTTTAAATTATTTTTAAAGATCTATTTATGCATATAAGAACTAGGGCACAGGCCAGAGGTACGGGGAGGGAGGAGAGGGGTGAGAGGATTCATTAGAGACAGAGTGGGGAACAGAACAGGCAGATCGACTGAAATACACAGCTGAGAGGAGCAGCAGGGTGAGGCAGGAGAGGTCTGCTGTGCCATGTGGGTCATATCTCTGGCAGGGGGTCAAACTCATGCTGCAGTGGCTGTGGATGCTTGGACGTGTGGTACTTAGCCCCTTGTGCCACCATGGAGGCCCCCTGAATGATTTGTTTTAAACACCCATGTTTCTGGGACTCGATTCACACCAAATTTCAATATGCACCTGTGACTTATTTCAACCTATGGCTTATTAAATATGGACTCTAAGGTTTGGGCTTCATTACCAGGAAAACAGCATCTTTTGTTTCTGAGAGTCTTAATGACCACAACAGACAATAACCATTCCTGAGAATTGTTTTTCCTTTTGAAAAATTGGAATCAGAGCTAATGAAAAGCCCTAGGCACATGTAGGCAAGACTTGTCATTGGTAGATAAAGATGAATAGAGCTAAAGATTACCTTGAAAATATCTGGTTCAACCTCTAGATGCTGGTCTTCTCATTTGTTCATACCCAGTTTTCAGGAAATCAAGGTGCCTTGTGAAACATATAGTACAGCTTTGGATGATATTATATTAGAGATATGTTTCCTGTCCTGGAAATATAGAAAAGGATGCTTTGAAGTTTAGATGTTGAGGAATATTTTTTGTTTGCTGCCTACAAACTTAGGAAAATGAGTGCAACATCTGGGACAGCAGCCCCCTCATCTGGCTCTCAGGCTCCAGCCCCTGCCTGCCCTATCTCCTCTCTCTGGATGGTGCTTTGCAAAACAAAACTTCCCCTTTGACCTGACCTAAATTATCCTTGCTTCATGTCACTTACAACAATAAACATATCATCCAGAATGTCCCTCTGCTTCTGCCAAAGCCAGAATAATAATATAATTTGTGTTAAGATGTGGTCAAAGTGGAGGAACACAGATACTGAGAGAATTTCCAAAACAAGTTGTTAATGATCTTAAGAGTCTTAAAAAGAAAAATCAGTAGTTTACCCATGGGAAGTAAAATGAACAGAAATAATTCTCTCCTTCCCCTTCTTTCTTCCCCAGGAAGGGAACTAAGGGGAACACAAAAGGCACTCTCTTTCTTCCCTGCACCCCCATTTCATCATTTCTCAACCCTGTGCTTGTCAAGCTGGGCACCAGTATTCATAGCCTGAGAACAAAGTTTTGTTCCTGTCAGGAACTGTGGAGCAGCTGTCTTGGTTTCTGGGGGCAGCAGTATCTCACCTGTGTCTGTGTGGGTTGTCACCCCATCCGCAGTGACACTTGTCAGCATATCCTGCCCTCCTCCCTGTCTGTGGGCTGAGAGTGGACATGGGTCTGCCACCTGCTGAATGAGAGGAGAGTCATGTGGTCCAGGACTTGACTGGGTTGGTGATTAAGTCCAGACACAAAAAACACCTGGTTTCTGGGAAGGTTATCATCCCAGCGTGAGGCACAATTACAGCTGCACGGAGCTCTTACTGACTGTAAATCTTGGGGATTTACAGCAGGTGCCATGAGGGGAAGGTTCATGATTTTTAGCCCTTCATATGAAATCGTTTCTTGCAGCCCTTGGTAATTCTCTCACATAGGATCTGTCTTTAGTTCAGATAGGCCTGAGATCAATTTATGAATAAGAGGTTTGTACTTCAAGCCTCATTTCTCCTTAGGCATGTCACCATGTAAAACACTTGGGCCCCAATTTAGTGCATTATTTCTGTGAGTTAAGCCAGGTCCCCAAAGCGGGGCAAAGTGGATGACCTCAGAGGAAAAGAGGTGATTCTTCAAGATGGTGTTTGACCTTCATTCTAAAGAAAGTGTTACCATGAGCAGGGTGGTCGGGAGGGGTGTGGAGCGGGTGGACATGTTTTCAGATTCAGACTTGAGGGGTTTGGTTGAAGGGCAGTGGGCAGGGAGTTGGCAGATTGATCCCTTCATTTATTCACAAGATTCCCGGGTAAACTGAGGAGAGTAAGGGAGGGAGATTAAATGAGAAAACATACTTGCAGCCCTCTCTAACAGCTGGGGAAAAAGCAAGAAAACTGTCAGCGGGCTCGAGTCTTTCCTACCTGTAGAATTTTATACATCTTCTGCTCAAATACATACTCATCTCTGCTCAGGACTTTGCCATGGGGTGTGTATTTCTCCCCCATGTGGACCATGCCTGACAATTAATGGAGACACAGGACAGCATATCAGGACTAGACTTGCTTGGAGAATTTCAGTGCCTCTAATTGTGTGGCTCATTAAATTGGGGGACAATTTGTCCATTTCTTCAGGTAATTTTTCTGTCCATGACTCTTTGTTCATTTTTTTCTGCCAATCACTTTTTCTGTTCTTCAAACCGGATAATTTCTATTGATCTGTCTTTAAGTTCATTGAGCCTTTTTCCTTTATTTCTTTTCTGATATTAAGCCCATCTATGATGTTCTACTTCAGATACTGTATTTTTAAGTTTTAAAACACAGACTAAGTACTTTAGGTGTACATTCTATTTCTTTTGTGTGACTTCTTTTTAATTCATTATGATCTTATTTTGTGTGTTGAAATTCAGCATATTTAAAAATAGCTGCTTTAAAATCTTTACCTACTAATTCTAACATGTGGATTTACTTGGAGATGGTCTTTATCTTTTGTTTTTTAGATTATTTAGGCATATAAGAACTGGGGTACAGGCAAGAGGCATGTGGGGGAGGGGTGAGAGGATTCACCAGAGACAGAGTGGGGAACAGAAGAGGCGGATTGACTGAAATACACTGCTGAGGGGAGCAGCAGGCGAGACAGAAAAGGGGTCTGCTTGTGCCATGTGGGTCACCTCCCTCACCGGGGATCAAACTCGTGCTGCAGTGGCTGTGGATAGCTTCAGACTGTGGCACTTAACCACTTGCACCAACAGGGAGGCCCCTGGTTTTTATTTTTTAAAAACAATTTTAGTATGATTAAACTTTTCTTATTGGGTACATAAATATTCTAATATTTTAACTTTAAAATAATACCCAAATCTTTGCTTATGATTATTCTTCAATATAAAAGTAGCATTACATGGTTAAAGAGTCTTGTGGTTTTTGTGACACATGATATATCGTTCCAAACTGTCATCTAAAAAGATGATACTAACATATTTTCATCAGCATACAGAGTACTTATTTCACCATTATAATTTAAAAAAAATTTTTTTCTGAGGTGCAGTTGTTTATTGTCAATTTATATTTCTTTGATTTCTAATGAAGATAATATCTTGCATTTATTTACTGGCTATTAATTTTTGAGGGTAAGTTACCTCATGTTTGTTCATCCCTCAAAAATGATCCCTTTTAAAATTTCAGACTATTATTGTGAGTTATTTAAAATCTGCTTTTTCATACTTTCCCTCCTCCAGTTTTTCCTAGTAATTACTTTGCCTTCATGTAGATTTTAAGAAGGCAGAGGAAAAGCAAGAGAAAAGGAGAGAAAGTATTCAAGAGCCAGTGTAAAGCTGTTGGTGGTGTGTATGGCATTTATTTATTTTTTAAATAAATAAATTTTTTAACCCACTGCGCCACCAGGGAGGCCCTGTGTATGGCATTTAAAAGCACTTTATAAAAAGCACTAGTACTGCAGTTATTACTGTCAAAGCATACATGTTTTCTGACATTTCTTTAGCTTCTGACTTGTATTACTATTTTTGAGCTAGCATTGTTTTGCAGCATGGCATGTGATTCAGGGGCATGGGATCACGCCTCTTCAGATGACAGGTCACCACAGCCACCAATAGGACATCCAGTGTCTTCCAGCACAGGTCACTTCATTTTCCCACTCCCTTCCCGTCTTAAGCCTCAATTCCACATATTTCCAAAGTTACTGGTTTACTTTTGTCTGACCCTTGGTTTTGTCTTTATTCTACATATGAGTTTGAAACCATCCAGTGTTTGTCTTTCTCCTTTCCACTTCAGTTTACATTATCCCCTCCAGTTCCATCCATATTGCTCTAAGTGGCAAGAGTTTATCATTTTTTTTGGTAGCTAAGTAATATTCAATTGTGTACATATACCACATTTTTCTAATCCATTCCTTTGTTCTTGGTTACTGAAGTTGTTTCCATAAGTTGGTTATTGTAATAGTGTTGCAATGAGCACAGGAGTGCATACACACCTTTGAATTGGTGCTTTTGCATTCTTTGGGGAGATGCCTTGGATTGGGATTCCTGGATCATATGGTACATCTATTTTTAATATTTTGAGAAAATATTAAAACACACTGTGTTCTGAAAGGGGTTGGACTGGTCTACAGTGTAGGAGCGGGCTTTTTGAGCTGGATCATTCTCACAGGTGTGAATGATGTCTCATTGAGGTTTTGACATTTCCCTGTATGTGTGTCATGTAATTTTTGGATTGATCCTATACATTGTTAATGTTATATTGTGGAGACTCAGGATATTTTTATATTTCTCTGAAGTGTTTTAGTTTTAAACAGATAGGAGGTGACTTGATTAGACACAATGTGAACTGTACCTTGGCTAAAAGCTTAAATCTCAGTTCACTTTTTTGTCATTAGCATGGTAGCTTGAAGTCTGCCCCAGGTGTACAAGGTCAGCGAGCTGTTTGGGGCTGGGTTATACACAGAATTTGAGATCTCCTGTCCTTGCCTCTCTTCTTTCTAGAATTCCTTTCTGCCTTTCTACCATCCTGTGATTCTCTCAAAATTGATACTTCTGCCTCTTCAGTCAAAAAGATGAAAACTTTCTAGTTTCATAGGCACAGACTGGAACCTGCTTTCAGGCTGGCTTGAGGTCTTGAAAGACAAAATGGAAACTTACAGAGAGGTCTACCCAGTATCATTTCTTACTATGGTGTCTGGTCTCTGCTTCAGAACCTGTTAATCTTTGTTGCTCTTTGGGGCTTAAAGACAGTTATTTTTTTGTAGTATATTTTGTAGTATGTTTTACCCAGAGTTTATATGAGAGTGTGTTAGCCTCAGCTTTAGTGGGGTTGAGGAGCTGAAAGAGTAGAGGAGGAGACAGACTGTGTGTGGCTTGACTCTTGGACAGGCTGAGAGAAGGAGGGATTGGTGTGTCCTGGTTGGATTAGGGGCATGAACTGGGTCTTTTGAATCAGCCTAAGGATCTTCCTCAGGGTGCTGAGATGTGTTCCCCAGCCTACTTGTGATGAAACGGTGTCCTTAGAAGGGTGCCTTCTAACCCTGGGAAATTTTAGAATGATGTGTGGAAGTAATCAAATAAACAAATTTACACAGAGAAAACCCCATAAAGGAGATTAAGAGGACAACTCATGAGGAGGGACTTCATAGAAATCAAGGGAGAAAGTATTAATAAAAGCCAACAAGAGGGCAGATGTTACAATGGTGCAGTCAGGAAAAGGCCTGAGGGGCATGGCTGGGCTTAGGAATGAGGTGGTACTTTGGAGGCCTTGACTGAGCAAGGAGTGAGAAACAGATTTTATGGGTGGGTGGAGCATGGGGTTGGTGGTGAGAAGGCAAATCTGTTTCTGCAGACGACATTTTCCTAGAATGAGAAGGGGTGGAGAGAAAAGGAGAGGAGTGGGCTCCACTGAGCTTGCATTCATGTTAAAGCTTCCCGTTAAAGGTGGGCCTGACTGGAACATGTTTAAATACTGACAGAAAGAAGGCAGAAGGAAGAAGAGGTTAAATCACAGAACAAAAGATGGTCTGTAGACAATCTGAGGAGGAGTGTGGGGGAAGGATTTAGGGCAGGGGTAAAGAGATTGAAATTGGGGAAGAAGAGGAACTCTTCTGACATGAATTCCACTTAACTGTGATTAATTGGGTCACTAGTGATTTCTGAAGTTTGTATGGATAAGCATTACAAATAGGGTTAAAGTATTACATGGGCCCTTTATCAGGGTGAAAAATCTCCTTTTTTTCTACTTCCAGCCTCATGACCCCAGTTAGATGTTGTTATTTCTTCTTCCCTTTTGTCGGGGGCTTCTTGTCAAACACCTCTCTTTAGCTTTGCCTAATGATTGGAAGCCAAGTTGTTCAGACTTCCCCAGCCGGGCCACTTTAACCTTTACTTAACTCTGAGTTTAACTCGTACCTTTCATACTATTTAACTTTTATAGCTACTTACCTAAAAGAAACTTAACATCTTTGACCATTATTTTTCTTGGTTCATAGTCACAACGGGCATAGGGACTTAGGAAATATTATACCACAGGAAGAGAGGGAAGTATTCTTAAAAAATAAAAGCTACTAACTTTGAGCAATTTCTGGGAAGGATAAAATAAAGATTTTTCTTTTACATGAACTTGAAGTCTATAAGATTGTGAGAGATTGGGGACAAGCAGTTATGGTGTGGGTGATAGGTCTCAGTGAATATTCTCAACATAAAAACATGAAGAAACACATAAATTCTGACTAAATTCACTCATAAGCACAGTAAATATAGGGGGTGTATCAATGAATCAAACTTTCAGTTTAGAATGTTTTCTTTCTTCAGAAGTGGATCATTCTGCTACCCCCAAGATTGTTTGCCTCAAATTATAGTAGATCATTAAATTCAACCATAGATGTACTTGCATTTTGTACTGGAGAAGGAGATTCTGCTAACAGTCCTGTTCCTAAGCACAGGTGAGCAAGGATTTTGCTGCATCAGCTTTTGACTAACCAACTTCAGGATGGTCCATGTCCTAGTAAGTTTGGTTGTGGCCATTTATCTGTTTTGTGTCTGTAGAAAAATGCGATAGAGGCAATAAATGTACTGGAGTTGTCAGAGAGCTTGGCAGCCCTTGAAGGAAGGGTCTCAAGCATCTGTGGGAGACACTGGTTCCCTCAGCAGTTGTAACTGCAGAAGAGGATGCCTGGCTGGTGTAGGGTCGCAGTGCACCACAGGCCCAAGACTAGAAAGCACTGCTGCTTGCTCTGGGCTTGAGAGGGCTCCATGGGGTGGCTGGGGCTTCAGCTGTGCCCCTCCTCACTTGCCTGGGTTTCTCTTGATGCCTCTTCATGGAAGCAAAGAGTGCTGATTGCTTAGGTAGTTATCAGTGAATGTGAGTAAATGTGAGCTATATGTGGTCTTTGGCTGTCCCAAACCTCACTCCATCCTTTTTGTAAGTGAAAAGAACTCATGGTCTCCTGGTGCACACCCCCAGAATGCAATTATTTTCTGACAAATGTCACTTTTCAGTTAACTGGTTTTCAGACAGGGCTCTCTGGGCATTTCCTTTCTTCTGTAGCACAGGGCCTTTTGCTCTTAGTTTCTTGCTGCAGTCAGTATTTGACAGACACAGTGTGAGGCACTTGTACACTAAGGAGGACAGAAGTGTGGTGCTGCGTCCTCCATAAGACGGATTTATGTAGTTAGCTTCGTGAGGCCACAGGTCACTCAGCTTCCTCTACTGTTGGCGACATGCGGTGCCTGGGAAGGAGCCCAGGCTGAAGGCCCTGTAACTGCTGCTGGGAGTTATTTTTAAATCTACCCAAATGGGTGTTATTGGGAGTTCAACTGAAGCATCTCCCATTTCCTCCTTAGAGCCCTAGAGAGATGACTTCTTTTGCTTCCTAACTCCCTCCTCCCGTCCCACCAAGCATTTTTAGGGCCTGGTTTGGGCTTATTGACAACCGTATGTATAATTCATGCAAGACAGGTTACAGTGGAGCATGTTACCCTTGCTAGTCAAGCATGGCTCAGTAATGCTGCTCCAGATTTTGGCCAGGAAGTGGGTTTTATTGGTGTGTGGACCTGATGTTTTCCTGTCCGGAAACCTTCCCTTCCTCTTGGTGAGGCTGTTTTGGCACACACCATCAGGGAAAAGCTGCCTTCCCCTTGTCCGGTTGGATAAATGGGTTCCAGGCAAAAACAGGCTGTTGTGTAAAGCCCAGTCCTGGGGGGAATGTTTGCTTTAAGCAGTGGGAAGCTGAGACTCCCTTGGTGGGCCATGCAAGGCCCCTATCAGCTCTGGCAGTTGCATGGGTGATTCCTGGCAATGGTGCACTTAGCATCTTTTTATAACTGGGGGAATCTTGGGGAAGGGAGTGGCTCCTGTATCACAAAGCTAGCATGCTTTTTCTTTCTCCCTGAAATATCTAATGCCAGATAATACAGGAATGAAAGACTCATTGTCTGCATTTATTGCATCACTCTGTCCTGGGTTTTCTGTAAGGTCAAGTAGAGGAAGGAGATAACATTAGCAGGAGAAGCTATTGCGAACATAGCGGAGATGGTGGTGGTACCTGGAAAATAGAAGTGAGGTCCATGTTGAAGGAGTTGAGGGGAAGGAAGGTGGAGAGAGCAGAGACAGCAGACACTGTCTCAGGGGTCTTGTGTGTTTGGAGTGGAACATGGAGGGGGGATAGAAGGAGGATGAGGTTGAGAGTAAGGTAGCACCAAGTCCAGGGAAGCTTATATCCCATACTATGATAGAAAGCTGGACTTAATCTGAGAGTTTTAAGCTGGACAATCAAATGATCCAGTTTTCCCTCTAGAGAGTTTATTCTGGCCCTACTGTGCAATTGAGCATAAGTGTCAGGTATGAAGCAGGAAAGAAAAACCAATGAGGTAGAGGGCTGCCTTTGTGAGTATTTAGAGCTGTGAGGGGTGAATGCAGGATGGCATACAGGAACTCAAACTGGGTTGGAAGGGAATGGTGGCACTTTTCTTAAAAGTGGTAAACAGGTGGCGCAAGGGGTTAAGTCGCTGCACTAGGAAGCTATCAGCAGTCACTCCAGCATGAGTTTGATCCCTGGCCAGGGAGGGGACCCACATGGCACAGCAGACTTCTCCTGCCTCACCCGCTGCTCCCCTCAGCAGTGTATTTCAGTCACTTTGCCTATTCTATTCCCCACTCTGTCTCTGGTGAAGCCTCTCACCCCCCACACCTCTGACCTGCACCCCAGCTCTTCTATGCATAAATAAATCTTTAAAAAAAGTGGTAAACAGGCGGGGAGAGCATTTGGGGGACAGAGTAGGAGATGACTTCTCAGCAAACATTTGTAGAAAAGGCTTGAATGCAATCATGAGTCTTAGGCTGAACCAAGGGCCCCAATGGCGTGTGCTTATTTTCCTCACAGGAGAGATTTTGGACCTCACAACGTGTTACCAGTAAAGATCTATCGGCCAGACCAGTTCGTCCCAAGTGAAGAGAATATGGATCTGCTCACAACATACAAACAAGATTACAACCCCTACCCTTTTTGTCGCGTGGACCCCATCAAACCTCGGGATAGTAAATATCCATGCCGTGACAGAATGGAGTGTCTGCCTACTTACAAAGGTGGGGCGTGCTCGAGGGGCAGGGCAGGCGGCCCTGTATACAGAATGGAAATGTGCTGCTGTGACCTCTTCTCTGTGCAGCTGGGCCGGGCAAATGACTGCCTGTGGGTCAAAGCTGGCCTGCTGCCTGTTTTTGTGTAGTTGGAGAGTTAAGAATTTAAAATTATTAAGTGATACAGAAAATGTCAGAAGAAGACTATTATTTTAGGATATGTGAAAGTGTTATGAAATTTGAAGTTCAGTGGTCTTTAGTGTGAGCACTCCTTATGCATTCTCTGTGACTGTTGTTTGTGCCACAGAAACAATGTATTTTTTTAAAGAGATGTATTTATGCATAGAAGAACTAGGGTGTAGGCCCAGCTGGGGTGCTGGAGGGTGAGAACAAAGAAACAAGGTGTGGAGCAGAACAGGCAGATCTACTGAAGTACATTGTTAAGGGGAGCAGCAGGCAAGACAGGAGAGATCTGCTGTGCCATGTGTGGGTTAGCAACCTGGCTGGGGGTTGCAGTCAGGCCATTGTGGTGACAACACTGAGACTTTGCCTCTAGGACACCAGGGAGACCCACTATAGAAGTGATATTGAGGAGTTAATTTAGGATGTATGGCCTTTAAGGCCTAAGATATTTAATGTCTGGCTTTTAACTGAAAATACTTTGCTTAGCTTGCTGTTTGGATCCTACATTGGGTGAAGTACTTAAACTGTAAGCTAAGTTAGGTTCTACCAGTGACTGAATGAGCGATTGATTCATCCATTTAAAAAGTCATCAAAGCATAACAAATACAGAAATATGTAGGGGATCATAATTATAGGGATTAATGAATTTTGAGTGAACATATTTATATAAACAGCACCCTGATCAAGAAATATAACATTGAAACTACCATTCAGTTACCATCTCCATCTGGGTTTAAACCACTGAGCTAACTTCTTTTTTTTGGTAAAGAATTTTTTTTAATTTTTATTTATTTTTCTCCCCTTTCCTCTTTTTATTTATTTATATATATTTGACATCAATTGTGTTCCCCATGAATTTCCCACCACCACTTCACTGGTGCTCCATCACCTCAGTCCCTCCATTGAGCTAACTTTTAATATGCTAAATTAGTTTGACCAGCTTTGAACTTCATAGAAATGGGATTGATTTATCCTGAATTGAGTATTTACTGCATATCAGGCATGGTATTAGAAACAGTGAGGGGTGTTTAATGACTTGCCCTGACTTGATAGCCTAGTAGCAGAAACAAGATATGGAATCATATGTGTGGAGTATTATGTGTGAGTAATGTAGCACGCACCTACTCCGTGGAACATAAGACTGAGACCATGGGAATGGAGGTCAGGTCAGTAATCAATAGTTTCTGCTCTGACGAGGCACATGGTTGCCCTAGAACTGTATGCTAAATGGTTTACATAAATTGTTTGTGGCTCTCTCGATGACTGTGATGATAGTATTTTTTAGTCAAGTCAAGTACTTACATGAGGTGAAGTGGGAAGGCCTGAGGAGATGTCATTAAGTTCCTATCACAGTTCCTAATACCATGCCTGATGTGTAGTAAATGCTCAATATATCTGGAAGCCATTCCATGGGTTCTGTATCTATCATTCTGGATGACTCCATGTATAGCTGAATTTTTATTCTTCTAGGAACTGGAACTTTGACCAGACTTTATGGATGTGGAGCAACCTCTGGACTCTATCTTCTTATGTTTAGTGTGATCCTCTACCATTTTTCCATAGCTACCTTTTACCCATTCACATTCTAGACTTTGCCATACCCTGAAATGGTTCCACCTTCATGGAACCCAACATTTGGTCCCTCCAGTTTGATTCCTTATTTATTTCTGTCATCACAGTCCTTGGCATCATTGAGATTTCCAAGTCCATTGATGCTTCAACGTTCCTTTTCATTATCAGCCCCTCCCATGTCTGTTCTTCACATAGCCTGTCCCACATTCTATCACTGCAGCTTTTTATTCTCATTTGCCTTTGTGCTTTTGTTGCTTCCTCTGAGCACAACCCTATTCCTGAGTCCTCATGCCTACATCTGAGCAGATTTCCAATCTTGTCATCTCATATAGTTTCCACAGAAAGGAATCAGGGAGGTCTTTTAAAAATGGCAATCTAATTGGACCTCTAATTCTTTACCCTAGAAATTCCTCAAATAATTATTATGGTTTAGGATAAAAACCTCAAACCTTTGCCAGTTTCTCTCATGTTTGGCATTCTCTCTCCTCTTCCCTGAGTGCCTGTGTTCCGGCCACAGGGCCATTTTTCAGTTCATTTCCTCCATTTCTTTTCTGACAACATTCTTTGTTGAAAGAACCTCCCTCCCCACACCCCCACATCCTCTGTTCAACACTCATCCTTAAGTGAGGAGTGGAAATATCACAGCCTTAGGGACCTCTTTCGACCTTCCTCTATGCCAGACAAGACACTCCCTGTTAGATGCTTTGAGTGCCTTCTACGCCTTCATTTTGTAATTCATTGCACAACTTTTCTTTCACTTAACATACTTCTCCCTGGCCAAACTGTAAACTCTGATAGGTCAGGAGTCTGTCATCTTCCTTACCAGTTACCTTGCCAAGGCAAGCATGTCAGTAGGTACTTTACAAAGGCCTCAGCACAGCCAGGCACCCGACGGGATAGCGCTCTCTACTTCTCAGGCTTCATTCTTCTCCCTTTTCTTTCATCCACTGCTGTGGTAGATAAGATATGGTGTGCCACACACACAGAGTGGTCAGAAAGGAGGGAGAGAACCTTTACCTCTGATGGGGAAGGGGGTAAGGGCTCTGCTAGGACACATTGTGCTGTAAACTCCTGTCCTCCATACCTTCTTATGGGTCCCTGGATTTATACATCGACGTGTATTTGCTTTTCAGAGCAACTCCCCGCTCAGTTCAGTAAAGGAAGAGGTCTTTCTTAGGTAAAGAAAGATCTGTGAGTGAGAGAAGCTCCTTGCTTACCTTATGAGTTGGCAAAGGTGGAGTAGCACAATGAAATTATTAAAGAAAAGCACTCCCTACTCTTTCTGGTAAAATACTAACCCCTCCAAATAAGCACACAATTTAATACTTAGGTTTTAATCTTTACCACCTCAAGCTCTTCCTAATGTCTTCCCCTCTCCAAGCAGTGACATCTCAAATTGTCCTCTACAAACCAGAGAATAGTTGCCTGGCTGAAAGTGAAGCACAAAGGATGTTTTCCTGCTGATAATATTAATAAATTATATTAAATTTTGAAATTAAGAAAACCCTTTATTCTTCATTAAAAACAAACTATGGCACCTTTAACTTTTTATTCAGAATTAGTGAACAGATACTAGTCAAATTATCAACAGGCTTGCTCAGAACCAGATAGTCTTAGATGGGGGGAGGAGGAGTTATTTTTTCTCTCTACATGCTTGAGGTTGATTTCATATTTTCCCTCTGAAATTCTGATTTAAAACCAAACAAGTCTATTTGTGGCCAAAGAAAACATATTTGTAGTTAGAAGTTACCCATAGGTGCCATTTTGCCACCAATTTGTCTTCATAGTTTTTTTTGGGGGGGGGAATAAAACTTAATCATATTCTATACATTTAAATGGTTTATTTGTTCCATTACTACTACATAATGGTTATTTATGGGGTAAAGACAAAAATGTCCATTGTGAAAGGAATAAGTGAATGGGTAGTTCTGGACTTGTGGATATTTGAAAACTTGTCACTTCACCTTTGAAGACTTGCCACTTATGGATATTTGCTGCATTGTAAGTTTTTTTTTCCCCCAAGGATGGCACAGCAAAAATGTACTTTGTGAAAGTAATAAGTGAACGAGTAGTTCTGGACCATTGTTTACAAAGGCTTTAGGTGATGCTGTTTAGCATTAGATTTATAAAAATCCCCAATCAGCTTATTAGTCTCTTGTTTCTTCCTCCTAGCAAAACCCTAGCAAAGGTAGCAGAAGTGTGACGCTTGTGGAAGATACATGACATTTACTCTACTGCTCGGTTGGTCCTGTACAACTTTATGCATTTGTGAGGGACCACACCCTTGCCTTATCTCTTGGTCAAATCACCCCTTTGAAGACTTGTCACTTGTGCCTAGTTGCTGCCTTGTAAGTTTTCTCCATGGTACCCGTCATAGTTTTATAGTCATACATTGATTCTCCTTCAAAGTGGGGTAAGGGGGGAGGGAAGGAGATACATCAAAGACCAAGGTCATTTAAATATGTATATTTCAGTGCTGTCTATGTCTATATGCTCCACTTACTGTGGTTCCACAGGAAAAATACCCAAGTTTTTTTCTTTCTGTTCTTATGGCCAGCATCTTTACTGGATCCAGAAAACCACCAGTAAAACATGCTCCAGCAGCATTTGGTTGTAATTTTGACATTTTCAAAACACTGCAATTGGAAAGATTGAGAGTGTAATTACTTGATGTTCAGTAAAAAAAAAAAAGAAAGTTTAGCTAAATTTTACTTTTTTAGAAGACATTATTGAATGAATCCCTTTTAAAGAGGTTCTTGCCAATTACCCACATGACATGCTGGCCCTGAAGGGTTTTTACTGATGACTTTTCAGACATGTGAATAAATTAGTCATGTGGAATTCTGAGGTTTTCAGGGTCCTGTGGAGGTTTTTTGTAATATACGCCGGGCGGAGGAAGTTAGGAGGTTGGATAATAATGTGGTTTCAACTGTATTGTTGGGTATCAGAAATCACAGGAGGCAACTTTCAGCTTAGGAAACTGTTTTCTTAACACTTCATCCATCACAGAAGAGGAGCAGAGAAGCCCTGTACTACCCACCCCCAAACACCTTGAGGCAGTGTGTAGGCATCTCCAGGTAGATGCCCCATTTCAGTGAGGCCTGAAGTCTGGGGGGAAACATGTGGTTTGTATTCAGCAAGATGGTTCCCTCTAAGATCCTGTAATGCTTTCAAGATGCTGATAGAGCCATTAATGGCTCTTGGGGAAAGATTAGATTTTCAATTAAAATGAAGCCAATTTAAAATGAGTAGTCTGTAGTATTATTAGCCTAAAATAAACTTATGAGTGTGCCTGGGGGTGGGGAATGTCAGGACATCCGGACTGGTAGAGAGGAGCTTGGGAAATCCCCTCCCCAAAAGCAATGGCAGTACTAGACAAAACAGTAAAGATCAATCATTTCACAATTCTAGAAATCTAATGTACGCAACAAATTGAGAAGCATTTATTCAAGTAAAACTACTGAACCTTGGTTATGAACCATGAGAATCTGTGATGTCTTATCTTGGGACTGCTTCCAGCACCTTCTTCCCTGTTCCTGGTCTGTGTGGTATCTCTGCCTGGCCAGGTTAGGTTTTTAAAATCAGCAGTTCTGCTACCAGTGGGGGCTGACTTGCTTGAAGTAGAGTGTATATCCAAGGGTTTCAATAAAAAACAAGCAAACAAAACTTTTTATCTCAATGGCAAAAAATAAGGGGAAACAACTTCTATAGTTTGTCTGAGATTGCATGATTAGTTAGGGCAAGCAAAATACTAGTAGACCAGCCAGAAATTTAATACGGAGATTCAGAAAATGTACCAGCCACAGTGGGTCTAAATAAACTCTTTGCTTATCTAGGCGTAGAAAACTGTGCCTATGGGCAAAGCAATGCGGAGAATCGAGAGAGATCAGAGATAGGGTCTAGATATTGACTTGTCTTCTTTGGATGAACCTAATGCATATGTAGAGGAGACATGGACAAGCCCAGCAGACAAGAAGAACCTGATCCTTGATTATGTTCACCAACACACACAGATTCATTAACAAAAGGCAAAAACTTTCTGGTTTATGGTGCTTATGCATAGTTTCTGATTGATCATTGACTTGTTACTAAACTACACTTCCACAGGTGACTCTTAGGAATTTAGACTTAAATATAAAAGCAATTGGAAGAGAAAAAAATAGCAAAAATATCAGTGCCACACTGAATAGGCGTGCACTGTAGAATTCATGCAGGCAAGTCATAAACAAACAGCAACAAATTCCAGTGTGTCTGTGGGAACGGATCAGAGTCCAGAGTTGCTGTAGCCTATTATCTAAAATGTTGTTTTTAATAAAAAATTATGAGGCTTGAACAGAAATAGGGAAGTGTTATCCATGAATAGGAAAAAAAAAAACCAGTTACTAGAGACTATTTTTGAAGGGACCAGATGTTAGACTCAGCAGACAAATATTTCAAAGAAGTTATTATAAAATGTCCAAAGAACATCAGAAAACTATGTTTAAAGAAATAAAGGAAAACATGACAACAATTTCCCACTAAATACACTACTAATAAAGGAAAAAAAGAATTAAATGAAAACTTTATATTCTCGAAAGGACAATAACCAAATTAAAGGAATAGGAAAAATGAAAAAAAAAAGACAGAAAATCAGAGACTTGTGAGATACCATTAAAAAGAAGAAAGGAGAAGAAAAAAATGACACAAAATTTTATGCAAAATATTAATCTACATGCGCAACAAATACAGTTCAAATAGGCTAAATGCAAAGAAATCCTCATCTAGTTATACAATAATCAAACTGTTGAAAGCAAAGTTCAAATATTTAGAAAAGAAGGAAAAGAGAAAACGTTACATCAGGGAAGTGATAATGTTTTCATCAAATAATAGTTGGGTAAAGGTGGTGGGATGACATATTCAAAGTACTTAAAGGAAAAAAGCCATTAACTAAGAATTCTATAACTAGTGAAAGATTATGCTTCATAACTGCTAAAGATATTCCCAGATAAAGACAGAAAATGTGTAGCTACCTGAACTACCCTAATATTAATACTAAGGGAAATCTCTCAGGATGAAAGAAGTATTTTTAAATGGTAAAACAAATCCACACAAAAAAATAACGAGCAATTTGTTTTCTATGTTCTGATTTGAGATGATTTAGAAATGTTAAGTCTGTCTCATCTAACTTGTTATTTAAGGCAATTTGTTTCCTTGGAACTTTTCTATCTGGATAATCTATTGATTACTTAAAAGGGACATTCCAGTTCCTTACTGTTATTGTGTTGTGGTCACTGTCTCTCTTTAGATCTGTTAATATTTGCATTATATATTTTGGTGCATATATATTGAAAATTCTTATGTTTTCTTTTTCTTTTGTATTGCTCCCTTTGCCAGTATATAATATCCATCTTTGTCTCTCGCTATCTTTTACAGCTGAAAGTCTTTTATATCTGATACAAACATAGCAACTCCTACCATTTACAATTTTTGAATTGACTAGGAGTACCAGTTTATATACCTTCACTTTAAGTATGTTTGCCTTTATAGCTTAAGTGAGTCTTTCGTAAGCAGTGTATGTTGGGCAAAACCACACGATTGATGGACATGGAGAAAGCACTTGACAAGTTCTGATACATAGTTACCAATTTTTCTCTCAACATTATATTTATTAGCTAGGAATAGAAGAAAAGGTCCTTAGCTTGATAAAGGGATGCTTTTACCCATAAGATTGGGGATATGACTAGGATGTCAGCGCTTACCACTTCCATTTAACATAGTACTGGTATAGCAGGTGCAAAAATGGAGGAAAAACAAATACATTTAGATTAGAAAGGAAGATGTTAAACTGTCTATTTTCAGACAGCATAATTCTGTGTGCATATTATCCCAAGGAATTCACACAAAACTACTAGAAATAATATTTTCAGCATGGTGTCATTATTGAAGAGCAATATATAAAAATAAATTGCACTTCTATTGCTATTAACATTCTGAAAACACTAAGAAAGCAGTTTTTCACAATAGCCTCAAAATGAATAAAATATTTGAGATAAAAAATAAGTACAAGATTTGTACATTAAAAACAAACGAATGCTGAGAATAATTAATATCTCAACAGATGGTGAGATAATCCATGCTTATGAACTGGAAGATTTAGCACTGTTATAATGGCATTCCAAGTTGACTTGTAGATTTGATGTTATTCCTGTCAAAGTCCCAACAGGCTTTTTTAAAAAAAAAAAAAAATTCTGGCATTATTTGTGTGTAGAAAATGCTTGCTACTCTTAAAACTCAGTGAGAAGACTAGCAACTTAAAAAGACAAAACTTTGACTAGATGGTTTACCAAAACACACATAAAATAAAAAGCACTTGTAGAAGGCTTATTAATCATCAGGGAAATGTCAATTACTATAGTGAGGTACTATTGAACATTCACTGGGATGTCTATAGTCTAAAAAAAAACAAAAACCAGATAACAAGTGAGGATGTACAAAAATGAGAACTGTCATACATTGCTATATAAAATGGAATATTCATTTTGGAAAAGTTTCCAGGATCTTAAAAGTTAACTCAGATTTACAGTTAGATTTACCTAGCATTTCTGATTCTCGGTATCTATGTAAGTGAAATGAAAGAAAAAAAGTTCATATGAAGACTTATCTATGAGTATTCATAGGAGAAATTTTAATAAGAGGAAACAACTCAGATGTTCATCAGTTGATGAATGGGTGAACAAAATTGGATTATCCCTATAGTATAGTACTATTCAACAATAGAAAGGAGTCAGCTACTATTATATGCTGCAACCTCAATTATTAGGCTAAGTGAAAAAAGTCAAATGCAAAACATCATATATTGGCCAATTCTATTTATACGAAATCTCCAGTAGAGGGACATTTGTAAAGATCAAGAATAGATTATGATTGTTGGGGCAAGGACTGAAGAGCGACCACAGATGTACTTGCTTGGTACTTGGGGAGGTGATGGAAATATTTATAAGTAGATTTTGGTGATGGTTGTACAACTCAGTAAAAGTTATTGAATCATGTTGTAAGGTAGTACATTTTTTGTTATACAGATTATTCCTCCAAGCTAAAGTGTGCCCTCACTTATATTGGCTATATATCTCGAGACTCCTGGGAATCTGTTTTTATTGTAAACTATTGTCAAGCTGTAAGCAAAAGAATTCCCTGTGTATTCAGAAGGTTTACTAGGGCTCCATTTTGGCTCCTTTAGATCTGGTGATTGATGCACACAATGGGGCAATGCAGAACTTGGATGTGAGCCAAGTGTTCTGAACAGTATAGCAGCAGCGTTGAAAAGGTTGAATGGCGCTACTTGGGAGACCATTTTCTTGCCTGTACTTCCAGATTCAAAGCTGCTCTAAGAATCTATTTGGTGAAGTTAGTTTGAAAGGCCCCACAGTGCTCTCTGGGGACAATAGCTGCTCCTCGAGGGGCACTGGGACCACCTGTAGGACAGATTTCCTTTGGAAGTAGCCTCCCTCTATACTGGCTGTACCAGTCCCAGAGCGGAGGTTCCTCTTGAGAAGGACATCCCCTAGACAAAGCTTTTTTCTTTAACGTCTGTTAAACAAGAGTTTTGTCAGAACAGCGTAGCTTTGGAGTCAATTATGTGGTTTAAATTCCAACTTCTAACTCCTTAGTCATGTGGCTTTTGGGTAAGTTTCTTAGCCTCTCTGAGTCTTGGCTTTTTTATTTTTTTTTTTTGTGAGCTGGAGACAGTCACATCCATCACAAAGGGTTATTTTGATGCTGGAATGAGATTGTTTATGGAAAGCCCTGAGCACTATTGACTGGCATGAAGTCAGTGTTAGAACTGGGTGGTGGGGTGGATTCCAGAACATGGATTCTGGTTCTGAATTTGCATCTTGACTGTTTCTAGCCAATTGATTTTGGGGCAAGTTCCTTAATTTCTCTGTGCCTCTACAACTGAAAATGGACATATTGATTGTACATACCTTATTAGGACTCTCTGAAAATGAGAAGATTTAATAGAAAAGAGCATTTAGAACACCATCATTTAATAAACTATACAAAAGGCAGCTGCTCTTTCCTCACTAGCCAATACGGTGCCCTTAGTCTCTCAGAGCAGCAGGTTTGACTTGCGAGAACTAGATGTGTGGCTATAGGATAGCATGTCAGTCACCCCAGGGATGATCAGGGAGGCCTGGTTGGTCTGGCTGGTGGCCCAGTGATGGCGGGTTGTGACTCTCTTTTCAGAGCACCACATGCGTCTTCCCAACCATCCTCTGCTGATTCAGAAAGGACACCTGCCCCCTGAGGAAGGGAAAACTGCTTTTGGGTTAGAGTAGGCCAGTGGTTGAGCTCATTTGCTAGACCTATTCCTGAACCCTTCTGTGGTCCTCTAAAATCCTTATGTGCTGCACTGTGCGTGTGACGAGACTCGTGCACACTTCTCTCATCTGTATAGTAACCTGCAAACCCTAAAGCTGCCACATGTTGAGGTAGTAGCAGGGAGGTGCTCTGCTTTTGCTTTGTCTCAAGGAACATCTCACAGAAGACTGGCTTGTGGCCTTGAGGCCCTTTTGAGTACATGTAGTCAAACCACTTGATTTATTAGTAATTACCACTTCTGCTTTATTTGCAGCTGATTATTTACCCTGGAACCAACCGAGACGAGAACTACTTCGCCCGCAACACCAGTTCCGGCCGCCATCAACCAGATTTGATAATCGAACCACACACCAGGATGACTACTCTATGAAGGGGCTAGTGAACACCCAGAGCTGTAAGCCTCTGGTTAAGCCCAGACACTGTAACATCCCCCTTGAGGATCTGACTAACTACAAGATGAGCTATGTGGCCCACCCTATGGAGAAGCGTTTTGTTCATGAACCACATAAGTTCAGACCCTGTGAAATCCCCTTTGAAAGCCTCACCACCCACAAGGATTCCTATCGGGGCCTGAGAGGGGAACCAGCCAAGAGCTTGAAACCTCCAGGCAAGGCCTGTGAGCTAGACACACCTTTCTCTAATACCACTGAGTTTCGAGATAAGTACCAAGCTTGGCCAACACCCCAGATGTATTCCAAAGCTCCTGTCTCCTATGTCCCTCCTGAGGAAAAGATGGACTTCCTGACAACAGTGCAGGCCCATTACACTTACCCTAAAGGCGCTCCTGCTAAGTCCTGCCGGCCAGTGCTCCCAGTCAAGAAGGGTGGTCGCTTCGAAAGTTCTACCACCACCAAGGATGACTACAAGCAGTGGTCCAGCAAGCGCATGGAGCCAGTCAAGCCCATTCCCCAGCTGAACTTCCCCAGTGAGCCCCTGGACTGCCTGACCACCATGCGCGCCCACTATGTGCCCCACCCTCCCATCAGTACCAAAAGCTATAAGCCGCTCTGGTCTGGCCCGCGAGGGAATGTTCCTGTGGAGGGCAAGACCACGTACACCATCAGCTTCACACCGAAGGAAATGAGTAGGTGCCTAGCTTCATACCCAGAGCCCCCCGGATACATCTTTGAGGAAACGGACCCTCTGGGGCACAGGATCTACAGGCCAGTTTCCCAGACAGGCTCTCAGCAGAGCAGCCATCTTTCTGTAGGTGATTCAGAAAACCCCAACCAACAGCAGCAGTTGGCGGTCTCAGCCTGAGTTTTGAAAATTATTACTTAGAAGTGGCACAATACTTTTAAAAGAAGATGACTGAGAGTTATTCATTGGACAAACCAAGAATTCCCCAAAATGAAAAAAAAAAATCGTTACCAGGACACTTGAATAAAATGAGAATCACTTGACTCAAGGAAAATGACATTTAATCACTGGCTAATTACTCCCCTTAGCTCACCTTCCCCCTGCTGCCTTTCCCTCTTGGGCCCTTATTTTTCGGTCATGGATCAAAGCTGATGTCTAGGAGGCTTTCTCTGACCCAGATGCCGTTTATGAATTTAATCAGTGTATGAATTAACATGATTAACCCTTGCCAATTATGAAGTGCCAAAGAATAAACTTTATTTTGGGGGGGTTGAATCTTCAGGTCTGTGTGTTTCACCTTCTTACAACGTCTACGCAGAAAGCAGGCTGTTCTCTTTGGGACCTCTGAAAAGATTTCAGACTAAAGTCCCCATTTGTACCCTAATACTGGTGAGAACGTCTTGCACCTGATCTGGAGTCTTGTTTTTGGTTCTCTGCCCAGGGTCACTTTATAGGGCATCTTCTGGTCTCTTCATGTCATGACGTACCGGTGAGGACGGTGCTCTCTGAAGGTACGTGGATCTCTTTAGTCACGGGGAAATGGAGGGGTTTGAAAGTTCCAGGGAAGCATAGACCTGCCACACCTCTCCCACTCTCAAACCAGTGCGGACTGATTCCAGGGACAGGACCGGGGAAAAGGGACTCTTGATGGCCAGCAAGCCCCTGGGTTGTGGGCAGGAGCTGTGGTCTTTGTTAAATGCTCTGAGCCTTCAAAAAATTTCCCCATGCTGGCCTGGTTTCTGCAAAGACTGGATCTCCTTGTCCTAAAGTGGCAACTGAGACCAGGACTGTGAGAAAACTTGAGGTAGAGGTGAGCTAGAGCCTGCTCTGAGGAAAAGGCTGGGGGTTTCTCTTTTGGACCTAAGGTTTAGTGCTAAAGCTAAATGGCTTTGGAGAAGTTTTTTTTTTTTTCCCCATTGGCAAGAATTGAGGCGAGACTTTAAGAGGGCCTATGCCATGATCAGATTGGTTCATGGCCTAGGTGAGCTCAGAAATGCAGACTGCCCCCTAGGACACGCACCTCTCTCGAGTCCACAGAGTCCTAAAATGTACTCCGTGACCTCAGAGAATTCGGGAACAGTATGGAGAAGAAAGGGACATTTTAGTTCAAGCCTGGAGAGTTGGGCTCAGGTTCAACGGCTGGTTAATGGCTGAGGAACCCCATGGATGAGAAATCTCTAAGAGCGCAGTCTTTCACCTGGTCAAGACCTCTCAGGTCCCCACCTCTTGCAGCCTCACCTTGAGGCTAGTTTTATCTCTGGGTTCAGATATACATAACTTAGTCCTCTTCTTGATTAGATGGGGTCCAGAGACCTGCCCTTCTGGGGAGAGGTTCAGAGAGCACTTTACCCAAAGCCACAAAGCTTGGAGCACCAAGGCCACAGTTGGATCTCAGATCTTTTGAGTCAAGATCAAGTGCTTTCTTCAGAACATAGGTGTCTACCAAATTGCATGACTCTACAAACTATCAAACCACAGTGTTTGTCTAAACTCCTTAATTGGAGTATGCAAAGCTGAAAGGATGATTAAGGAGGATAGGTCTTATTATTTTTGTGTCACCATTTTTACAAATTAAAGAAATTTCGGCACTGGATTTAAAAAGCCAAATGATGCTATCTTGCTTATTAAAATGCAGGAATCTCGTGTGTCCCAGTACCTTGGCTAATACTCATTATCGCTTCCCCAGAGAAAAATGTAAAATTACGTGATCTCTCTTGGCTCATTCTTTCCTTGCATTCCTAAGTAATAGATATATGCTGCTATCTGTTGACTCATCAGATTTAGACAAGCTTGTGGTAAGTGAGCATCTTCAGCAATCCTACACTTTCACTCTTACACATGCCTACACTCCTGTCTTTGTCTTCTTAGTATAGTTATATGACAGTGTTTGAGTATAGCAACACTAATAACTTTTCTCACATTTCTGATAACTAGGAGGGGAAGAAGCTAAAGAAGGCTGGATTGATCTGCAGTTTGAACAGTGCTGAACTCCCTTAGGGTGAGGAATTTCATTTGAACCTTTCTTTGTGATACTTTAGGGATCACCTTCATGGCAACCCCAGACTAGACTAGCAGCCACCCAGGGTGTCTGCCTTGCCCACTTCTGGGCTTAAGGAATTGGCTCTCCCCTCACCACCTGTGCTATTTTGGTCTCAAAATATCTTCTAGTTATGAAATTGACAAATCAAGGAAAAATTCAGACACTACAGAAAACATAAAGAAGGGCACGAGTAGCATTAGTACTTGCGGGACTAGTGGAACATAGTACTTATGAGCACGTGAAGTGAATGTACCGTAGACCTGGGCTTGTATATTGGCTTTTGTCATCCATGAATTGTGAAGTTTTGGTCAGATATTTGAAAATATGGGTAATAGCTATTCTGGCCTCATAGTCTTGATAGAATGTCAATTATACAGCCCTTACTCATGGTTAACTCTCCTTAAATGTAGGTGACCATGACCGTGATGAAGATGGTCGCTGAGCTTGGTCTGGCTGAGTCACTTTGGATTTCACAAGTATACAGGTGAGTATAACTGTTCATGGTTTTTTTTTTCCCCATACAGCTGACTTTTTAGTTCTGAGTCAGGGTTGCTAACTGTGCTCCCTGGAAATGTCATTTTAGGAAGTCACTTGAGCCACAAAGAGGGAAGGAGAAAGTGAGCTGAGCAGTGGAAGTTGAGTTCCCATCGCCTGCTGTCACAGCAGCTTCTTGTTCTCTATATTGGGTTTCCATACAAGAGCTTTTGGGGAGAAATTTCTACTGCTATTAAAACACAGGCAGGGCCTCCCTGGTGGCCTAGGGGTTAAGTCTCAGTGCTGTCACTGCTTTGGTCTGAGTTTGAGCCCCAGCCAGGGAGCTGATCCACATGGTGCAGCAGATCTCTCCTGTCTCGCCTGCATCTCTCCTGCTGCTCCTCTCTTCAGTGTATTTCAGTAAATCCTGCTTTTTACTCTGTCTCTGGTGAATCCTCTAACCCCCTGCACCTCTGGCCTACACCCTAGATCTATGCAAAAAAAAACAATAACAAAAACACAGGCACACATGTGCACTAACTGCTCCACACCTGACAGGTTCTTGCTTAACAAGCCCCATTCATAGAAGGCTGCAAACACATCATTTCCCCTTGACAATATGGGGAAGATTTTACATTTCATATGGTGTATTTTTCACTTTGAGAATGAAGTGGGAGCGTAGTTACTACACCAGTCCAGTGTTCTCAGCTTTTGGTGTTAACATAGGAAAATTGTAACTTCTCTGAAATAAATTACAGTTTACAAAGAAAAGTCCAGTGAAAGAGTTTTTGGGGACAGCAGGAACCTGCTCTAGCATAGAATCCAGTGTGCTCTGGGGATGATATTCTAGAGTGGAAAATAGGACCTTTAAAGCCAAAAAGTGGCCAAGGCTCTCCTATCAGAGGAAAGCAGTCTCCGAGGGAGGTTGATCAGCTGGTGGCTTGTTGGTGTGGAAGTGCTAGGCTGGGTGGACATGGTCTGCTGGCTTGGGATATGGTGCCCAAAAGTTTGCTGGGATGGGGTTCCAGTACCAAACCCTGCCTGTCCATGCACAGGGCAGCCCTGTGGCCTAGGTGGCCAGAACAGGTCTTCTCCTGGCCTTTATAGTTGGGGCCACCTGCATGGGTAAAGAACCCAGCATGTTGCTGTCATATTTTGTTAATTAGTTTTGTATATTGGGTTCTAATATTGGAATCTCCCTCTCTAGACCTCCTCCCCCTCCAATTAAGGTATAAATACAGTGTCAAGAACAGCTTTATACAAACCTTTTCCTACTGCTCATTGAATTTGCATAAGGGTCAGTGTTTTTTTATTTTTTTTTAAAGATTATTTATGTATACAAGAAGTGGGGTGTAAGCCAGAAGTGCGGGGTCGGGGAGGTGGGATGAGTGGAGTCACCAGGGACAGAGCAGGGAGCAGAACAGGCAGATCGACTGAAATACACTGCTGAGGAGAGCAGCGGGCGAGGCAGGAGAGGTCTGCTGCGCCATGTGGGTCACCTCTCTGGTTGGGGATCGAACCTGTGCTGCAGTGGGCCTTGGACAGCTTCATAGTGCTGCGCCTTAACCCCTTGCGCCACCAGGGAGGCCCCCAGGGTCAATGTCTTTAAAGGTGATTCTTCCCTCTTTGGGCTTGACTCTAAGCTCTTGAATTAGGCTTCAAGCTGTTGGGGCCCATTGTAATGGATTCTTGCTACCATCCTCTTTTAGCACCACTGGTTGCTCTAGTTTTTATGATGCCCAGTATTTCAAATCCTAAACCCCTGTTGGGTTCTGTCTTATGGACTTATTCCCTATCAGCTCCTATTCACTTGTGATATTTTTGTTTTGGGCTGTGCTTCCTCTTCTGCACCATCATCATTCCATTGTCTACCTACCTCTTGTCTGCTTCCAATCTCCTGAGATTCCTTGTCCCGTGACAACCCTCCTCTCATTTCACTGTGGCATTTTATAATTCCATGATTGCTTTGTTCGAGTGTAGTGGTGTCTGTGGGTGGGGGAGGAAGGAGAGGAACCCCTGTAGGCAGCCCACCACCTGGCCACATAGAGAGTGTCAGCCGAAGGCGATGAAGAACTAAGGTTTACAAGGGGTCCTTTTAACTGGAACACATATCTGGAGGCACATCTGGATGGGGGAGGATAAGTACCAGGCAAACAGTAGATGCAGATGAAGGGAGCCCTGGCATGTGGCTGTTAACCTCTGAACCCCAGTCCATTCCTCAAGGCTGTACAGACTGCACCAGACTGTGCTCTCCTGTCTCCCTCCTTGGCCTCATCCATCCTCCTCAGATATTACCCGTGGGGGTGAGGGAATGGCTTAGGAACTTGGGGACAGCTCTCAACTGAGCAGGGCCATGGACTTGTTCTGACAGCAGGGGCAGCAGTCTTGACCAAGGTCTACTCTGGCGTGCTTGGGAGCAAGCACTGCGTCTTGTTGTTCCACGTTTGTTGGAGTCACTGTCCAAAACACACTGAAAATAATGTATGTGGTTAGAGTAGCTGTCTTTCCCACTCTATTCCAAGCTTCTGCCTCGAAAGCAGAAGAGAAGCTAAGTGCTGCCAGGCAATAGGAGCAATAAAGACTTGCCAAAGCTAGGCACCTTTTTGGGATCTGCTCATTTAGGCATGAAGATGAGCTGAGGGAGTCATTTCCTCTAAAAATGTTTTTCAGCTGTGCAGTTGTCAAGAGGACTTAGGCATGTGTGGGGGGGTATGTGTAGCTCTTAATTGTGGATTAAATGGCCCCCTGGCTCCCCAAGCCTGTCCCGCCATCACCCAGACCCACATCTGGCCGGCAGGCCTCGAAGCGAGAAGACAGAGGTCTTTCTAAGCATAAGTGCTGGGGTGGGGGAGCAGGGGTGTTTTCTTTGGCAGAACAGACTCAGAATTTCCACATGGCTGGCGGAGCAGGTGCTTGGGCTCCTCCTTGCTTTGGGGGTGCAATGGGAGCCCAAGAGCCTGTGACCCTTCCAGAACACGTGCTCTGATTCTGGAAAAGGCATCAGGGCAATGCTAGCCTGGACTCCTCTTTAAGCCATATTTCTGGGCCACAGATGCCCCTGGTCTCTGCCCCTGGATTCTTGGACACCAACACAAGCAGTTCCTGATGGCTTTTCCTTGTCAAGTCTCCTCTAAGAGTGGCAGCGAATCCAGCTTTATGTTAACTAAAAGGTTTCAGGAAATTTCCACTCCTGAGATTGAATTTAACACTGATTTTCTTGGGTTTTTACTGCCTAGACCAGCCAGTTTACCTGCCTGCCTGATTTCCTGCACCCTGTATTCTTCCTCCTGGCTCAGGGATAAGGCCAGTCTTTCATTGACTAGAAGGGAGCTTCGTTACTTCCTTATTTTTCCAAATCCCCATCATTTCATGATATAGCATCATAAAACAGGGGCATCCACAAATACCCTTTAAACAGGCAGGCAGTGAGTTGAGAGTTATAATGCTTGAAAAAATGACTGCAATTTGACATCTGTGTCAGCGAATGATTTATAAAGCAAAAAATAAAATTTCTTGGATAATAGGCTTTCCTGGGCTCAAAAACAACAATAACAACAACAAAGCTTTATTCAAAAATTTCTAAGCAGATCTCAGTGCTTATTGTCATCTTGGAGTGGCTCTTTTCTTGGCTGAGTTTTGGGACACCTCCCACATTTGAAGGTCAGTTATTTGGAAACTTCAGCTGTCCAAACCCGAGGCAAGAACCTGGAAATGAGCAGCCCTTAAGTTGCCAAAATCATTGACATGAGCTTCATGTCCGGAAACTAAGGTACTTTGCTCAGTGCACAGCCCCTAACCTGGCTCCCATGCTGAGCTTGCTGGCCCCCCGCTGGCCCTGCTCCCCACTTTCCTTTCATACACAGCCCAGTGATCTTCTCGTATCATTTACTAGCCTGTGGAAGAGCAGGAGGGACTGCTGCTAGAGGCAGACCCCTAAAGAGAACAGAAAATAGTGGCAGTTGATAGGTTGGCAGTAGGACTGGGGCCAAAAAGTGCAGAACTGAAAGGCATGGCAGCTCAGGAATTATGACCCCAATATAATAATAATAATTAAAAGTATGTGTGTATGTATGTAGGCACACACACACATCTTTTATTAAGTCTGGAAAAATATACCATGGTTTGTGCTTATGACCCCAATTTAGTAAAAAGAATAAAAAAATTATGCACAATATAGTTTTAAAGCCTGAACAAATGCATCACCAGTGTTGGAGAAATGAATTCCCATTTGTCTCATTTGTCTAGACTAATAAGGGAATGGGGACTTTGAGTATTTTAATACGGGTTTAACCTGCAGGTAACATGTGTAGTCTTTCCCAAGGTGTTGTCTGTGAAATACAGGCTCTGTGACGGGATCTGCAGAAAAGAAAGTTCATTAGACAGAATAGTTTGGGGAAGGTTGCGTATTTCCCTCCATTGGAGAGTCAGGGTGCGTGTCACTATTTTGGAGATTCCATGAAATCTATAGTGGAAGACCCTCGTTTAGCCCAGTGTGTGAATCAGCATTCTTGCAATTACGAGTGCTCGAGCAAAAACGGGAATTTGTTGGTTCAGACAGTCAACAGTCTAGGGACTTAGGCAGTGGGTTCCAGGGCCTTGAGTAATGGGAAGGGGTTTGATCTTCAGCCTTTGGTTTTTCTTCAGCATTGCCTTCGTAGGCAGACCCCTTTCATGTGGTGGCTTTGAACAACAAGCTCACAACATTCTTTTGGTGAGAGGGCTTCTCCTTTCCAGTGACTCCATTGAAAATCCCTGAATTGAGTCTCTTGTGCCTGCGTTGAGTCTCATGCTGAACTCTGAACTGAGTGTTGTGGCCAGGCAAGTAGAAAATACTCATTGTCCAGGCAGGAATTGGGGTCCACCCTGGACTGATCGGTGTGTATGTGTGGGGTCAACCTTGTGTGAACTACATGAACTTTGGGAGGCCTGGGGCGGGGTGGGTTCCCAAAGGAAAACCGAGGTGTAGTTTCCAGGGAAGGGAGGGATGAATGCTGAGCAGGCAGAAGCAACACTTTCCAACTCTGACAATAGAATCCTTTTATTGTGTAAAACCCACTGGAACACACATGGACAAATCCTGCCAAATGCTCATCATTCATTTTTCCAAATAAGTCGAGAGTACAATAAAATACACATGTACGCAAGCATGTGGTTGAACCTGGCTTTGATGATTCAGAAACCTCAGTGGATCCTGTGGTGCTGCTGGGTCAGCTCTGAGTGTTGAAACATCCTGGTCGCTGGCCACTGAGATTCTTTGGCTTCTTGATAAATGAGAGGTTATGGTCCAGTCAGAGTGCAGGGCACCGGAGCCTGGGAAAGTTCACTAACCGGACAGTGGACACACACACATTTCCATGTTCTCTTGAGTTTTGTCAGCAACAGCAAGAGCCATCTCGCTTCATCCACAAAACCCTCTGTTGTTGATATTGCCCCATCCGGGCCAGGAATTGTGGCTCAGAGAGGTGCCTCAATTCAGGGCATTCAAGGTAATGATGTTTGTAGAAACATCAGTGAAAATCTTTGTAGATCAGTGAAGTTTTTGAATGACACGCAGATTTTGAAGAAGGGGCTTGCTGAAGAGGTGTGCGAGGTTACTGATGTTGAAAGAATGAATTTAGGAATGCTCTTAAAGTGTAGATTCCAGTTCACAGGCATATGGCCTAAGAAATAATTGGGTTGGGCGAGCTTTGGCAATGATCACTCTGTGTGTGTGTGTGAGTGTATGTGTGTGAGAGAGACAGAGACAGAAAGAGATTGAGATTCTCCACTGTGTGAGTGCAGAGGTGGCATTCGGACTTACTAATTACTTCTGGACACATGCAGACAAATAAAAGGTTGATTAGGTTGCGGTAGTTCTTCTTTACATGATGCTCATTTACTCATAAGACTATTTAAGTAAGAAGGGTCACCTCAGGGGCTGAAGGTTATTCAAAGAGATTTTGAAAATTTTAAGCTCTTGTTTTGAAGCAGTTGATGACTTTAGACTGGATTCTCCTTATTTTAGAAAAATATTTCTAGAAGCTTTCTGAGAGGAAGTGTACTTCCAGTACATATTTAGGAAACGGACAGTAATCACATTCACTGGACTTGTTATACCCTCAGCTCTCAGGCAGTGGCACTGAGGGGGGTTATTATTTTTTTCTTCTTGCTAACTTAGCTGGTTGATTCCATACCTCTGAAGGTGCTAAATCTTTTACTTTGCTTGCTGCCTGCCCTAGCTGTCTATCTGATTCCTGGCTGACCTGGTGCCCTTTTCCAGCCTGGACATCCCCCTCTCTGTTCTTGCTCTAGAGGTCACTCCTGGGCACCCACCCATGTGGCCTTCAGGTGCTTTCTTCTATCTCTCTGGCTTTCATTTCCTCTTCTCCAGCCAGTGAGTTTCTGGTCTGAGGCGTGGTGACTCATACTTGCTTTCTCCCCCAATGTATCCTCCAAAGGGGCTCCTCCTCCTAGATATGCCTCCCTCCTCTCCCACATTCACTCTCTTAGAGGAGTCAGGATGGTGGGGATGCCCTGTCTGTCACAGCACTGGCCCTCCTCTCCCTCCTCCCTGCTTCAGAAAATATGTAACTGGGTTCTTTGGGCTACATACATCAGGAAATGCAGACACAGGTCCTCCCCTTGGGCTTAACTTCTAGTGGGGGAGGCAAATAGCAATAAACAAATAGGCACAATAATTGTATATAATAGTACACTGTATACAATATAAAAGCAACCAGCACATAATAAATAGAAAGTATAATAAATAAATGAGAAATTGAATAAGCCCTGTGGAAAAAGGAAACAGTAATCCAGGTAGTTTTTTAAATTAATTTCTTATATATATTTTATATCAGGTGTAGTGCACATGGAATTCCCACCACCAGTTCACCTGTGTAGCATCACCTTAGTCCCTTGTGCTCTTCCAGTTCCCATTTTGATCCCTCTCGCTCCCCCTCCCATGCAGAATATCTCTGATTTATAGTTGTTTGTTTTGTTGTGTGTTTTTTTTATTGTTGTTATTTTCTCTGATCCCTTATTTTGTTCCCCTATATTGTAAACCCCTATAAGTGAATCCATCTGATATTTTTTTCTTCTGACTTATTTCACTGAATGTCATCCTTATAGCTCCATCCACGTTGCTGCAAATGACATTAGTTTATCTTTTTTGATTGCTGAATAATATTCCATTGTGTATATGTACCACAGCTTCTCGATCCAATCATCTGTTTTTGGGCATTTGGGTTGTTTCCAAGTCTTACCTATTATAAATAGTGCTGCAATAAACAGGGATGCAAGTATCCTTTGGAATTAATGTTTTTGTGTCACTTGGGTAGATTCCTATGAGTGAAATTGCAGGGGCATATGGGAGTTCCATTTTTAGAAGTCTGAGGAACCGCCACACTGCTTTCCACAGTGTTTGGGCCAGTTTGCATTCTCACCAGCAATGTCGGCCAGTTCCTTTTCACCACATTCTCGCCAACATTTGTTGCTCCTAGTTTTTTTAAATATGTGCCAACCTTACTCATGGTGGTTTTAATTTGCATTTCCCTGATTACGAGGGATGTTGAACATTTTTTCATATGCCTGTTGACCATGCATTTCCTCTGGAGAAGTGTCTTTTAAGTTCTTCTGCCCATTTTTTGACTGTAATCCAGGTAGTTTGTATTTGATGCTGGTGGATGAGGGCCTGCTTGAGAAAGTGAGATTGGAGAGGCTCGAGGAGGGATTGAGGACATTAGGGAATGGCTTGAGTAAAAATCTGTAGGTGGATATATTTCTGTGGAGGTGTGTTCAGGGTGTGTACTCACAAAAGAAAGAGTACACAAGGGAAGAGTAGATGATTGTGGGTGTAGTGGCTGGCATTCATGGTTCTTGGAAAGGAGAAAAGGGAAAGCAGAACAGAGCATGGAACCTCCAAGGAGCTGATGATCATCAACCAGTCATCTAGAGACAGTGGCCAGAGATGTAACTGGGTCATTGCAGGGACCTCAGGATGCTTCGAGAAGTCTGGACCCTGATACCAGTGGGAAGGTATGACCTTTTGAGATTTCCCTCTGAATGGGTTTAAGTCATTTGGGCTGGTCAGCAATTCCTGCATTATCTTGGTAGCTCCATCTGGAGGAAGCTGGAGCTCATGTTCCACACAGTCTCATTACCTAAGGTCGCAATAATCTGTTCCTTAACCTTAAGTACTATTTATTGTCCAACCCTAGGCAAAAAACAGTTACTCCAAGGTTACTGTTCCTATGGTAAGATCAGTCAAAGCTGCTGTCAGATCACTTAGGCAGAGTGGGGGATGTAGAACAAAAGACAGCTCTGGTCTTGGGCTCCGGGCTGTTGGGTTTGTGATTTCTGGGCTGCACAAGGGCAGCGATGCTCGTGTGCTCTTCCAGTTCCCCAGGACTGCTCCCTTCACTGATGTATAGTTAATGAGCCTTGTCTAGCTCACAAGTCCTCTGGTGCAGATGGAAAGAAAGCATTATTTAAAATGCTTGCAGTGGGCACTCTGAGGGTCAATTTATGATTTGATATTTTAAGTTTTAGCTAACTGCCCTTGTGTATAGATTTCAGTTAAACTGATGTATATGTCAGTTGACACTGACGTCCTTGCAGACACTATAATGGTAGCTCTAGCTGTTAAGTGGAAAGTGGATTTAAGGAGAGCACATAGACTTAAGGAATCCAGTTAAGACTCCTTAGACTCCAGTGACAGAGAAAAATAGGAAGAAGGAACCATTCCTGGGTATTGACTGTGGAAGAAACAATATGAGGAAGAAAAGTGAGCTGGAGAATCACTAGAACTTGAGCTTCACAATCAGAATAGGTCATGGTGGCATTTGTGGTGGGGTGGATCTGCCTCCTGGATAGGACTGGGGCTCCCTGAGAGCAGGGACTTGAGTTTCACTTCTGTGACTTCGTGTCTTAGTCTAGTGCCTTGGTGCTCATCAAGAGTTTGCTGAACTCTGAAGGAAAGGGAAGGTATGTGCTGAGGAAATAAAAACCAGGAAGAGGTAATGGAGACTTATCTAATGTCTGAGTGAGGTCCAGAAGACGAGGACCTTGGTGGTTTTCCATCTCCTCTGGAAGGGTGAAGGCTGGATTCTCACAGTGCAGCATGAGTGGAGGGTTCAGGCCTGGGGCCTGCTTGTAGGTGACTTGAGTGTCTCTTCTCAGAGAGAGAGAGGGCCTGTGCAGATGAAGAACCTTGGCTCAAGGGTGCTGGTACCTCAGGATCTGACACCATACTCGGCTGAGCCCAAGTTGTGGGACCAACTACTTGAATGACTGACTGAATAGCTTAGTCATCCTTCCATTGACCTCTGCTGAGTCATCCCCTGGCCTTTACATTATTAAATAAAAAGTGATAGAAAGGACTGGGCGAAGACAGCCAGACCCCGCATACACCTTATCACATACTTCCTGCCTGCACCATTAAATCTTTTCTAGAGTTGATTACCTGGCAACTAGTTCACAGCTTGTTTACTATCCTTCACAGGATCTCTGGCCATCACATAGACCCAGAGAAGAGTCATATACGTCATCTTGGAGATGGAGGCAAGTTCTCCGTCTGAATGCAGATGTAATCTCTCAGGCCCTTCTGAGCATTCTGCCTAAACTGTATTTATGTTCTGCAGGAGAATAATTTCCCAGTGTCTCTTTCTCCTCATTCACGTAAAACTGCACATTGAACTTCTGTTTGCATACCTATACTATCTTTAGGAGAAGCTTGAGAAATCCTTGACTGAAGATGAGTTTTGCTTTTTGAAGACAGAGGTGAGTGATGTCTGTTTATTGTGTTATCAAAGTCATGACACATGGTTGATTGGGACCACGTGCTTTCCAGAATACATCGGAGTGGAATTGCAAGGTGCTAGCCGAATTTTTGTCAGCAAAGGCTTGATTACCATTATCTGTCTTCAAATTTAGGGGTGACAACAAGCAGTTGTGCTGGAGTCAGAAGTTGAGGTTTGGCCAAAGGTCACAATCCCACCAACTCTACACATTTTGTAAAAGCAAAGTGGATAGGATGGGTGCAGGGAGGGCAGCAGTAATTATAGATTAATCTGACCTGTGATTAAGGTTCCAAACTTCTCTACTGTGGTTGGTGGCAGGTTGGTAGGAATTTCACTCTCTCTCCCTGCCGAGCTCTGTGACTTTGGCAGGAGAAATGTTCTATATGTTTGATTTGAGCCCTTCTCCCCACTTGAAACTTCCCTGGATTTTTCTCTGGCATTTCCTTTCTATTCATCTTCCCACTGGGTCTCTGCAGGATGCTGTTTGGTTGCTGGTAGTATTTTCAGCACTAGTATTGGCATTTTCTTTCTTTTTAAAAAAGATTGATTTATGCTTACAAAAGCTGGGGTACAGGCCAGGGTGTGGGGTTGGGTGAGAGGAGTCACCAGAGGCAGAGTGGGGAGCAGAATAGGTGGAGCCACTGAAATACACTGCTGAGGGGAGCATTAGGCAACACAGGAGAGGTCTGCTGTGCCATGTGTGTCCCCTCCCTGGCTGGGGATCAAACTGCAGTGGCTGCGGATGCTTCATAGTGCAGTGCTTAACCCCTTGCACCACCAGGGAGGCGTTTGCATACCTATAAACCATATCTTTAGAAGCCTATTTTCTTTAAAGTACCATCTAAAATTTCTTAGAAAATAATTGAAACTTCAAGACCTGCTTTCTGGTGTATTTTCACACTGCTCATCCAAGTGCTGGGGGAGCTGCTGGAAAACAGGCTAGAATGTGGGGTGCTTTGATTGTCTTCATGGTGGCTCAGTGTGGGTGCTGTGTACATGCTGCCCTTCACAGCCTGCTGTGAAGACCTTATAAATGTACCTTTATTTTTTTCTGAATTTCCCACAGCAGTTTTTTTTTTAAAACTGCCTTACGATCAAGGAGCTAGGAGTCCTAGCATGCCTTAAGAATTGATTTTAGGAGACGGGAAAGCAAGAGAACCAATAAAATCATGGTCACTTTCTACCAATCTAGAACAGTAGGAGAGCGGTACCTGAGCCCAGGCGGCCACCCACAGCCACTCTTTCACAGGGGAGCTGGACAGAGCATAGTGGGTAAGTGCAAGGTCTGGCTAAAAAGCAGACCACTTGATTTGAATTCTCTTTTCACCACTTGTTCACCTCATTCCGTGGGCTTTTCTGGGCTTCTCCCTCCCCATATGTAATTGGAGATAGTCACAGTGTTGACTGTGAGGACTGAGTGTAGCAATGTTCTGTAGATATTAGTCCATACTAATCGTGCACCTCCAGAATTTCTGCACAGAATACCTGCTTCCGGACTGTTGGCAGGAAGCCTCCCCTGGAGTGAGGCTACTCTTACAACCAACTCCACATTTATCCACAGAGGTTCTCTGCTTGCTTTTCTTCTGGAAGGCACGATGCCTCCCTCGGGCCACTACATAGGGCCACAAATGAGCTGACAGTCCAGGGCAGCTAAGGCTGAATGTATGTATCTCTGCAAACCCAGTTCCTCTGGGTTGCACGACAGAGCCGGACCTTCCACTTAGAAGCATCCAGCTTCTTATGCAAAGCTAGAAAGAGTAATTTATTTTACTTCAAATACACATGAGTGACTGGGAATTACCTTCACACCCTGCTCCCATTCTTCACAAAACAAGATGGGAAGACTGCGCTTAATAGAGACTCAAACAACAAGATTTAAATAAATAAGCTGTATTATCTGTACAAAAAAAATATAAATACAGTTTTGTGTTTTTAGAGGAGGAAGTGCCTCCTTCCACATTATTCAGCAACCTTAATAATCTTGTGGTGTTGCTGAGTCACAATTCACAGAACAAACAGTAAATGTACATTCATCTCATGCAAGGAGCACGCTACTTCCCACCCCAATTTTGGGTCCTCCAGCTCAAACTGTTACAATGCAACAGGTGGGGCAGCTGGAGGACACCTGCTCTTTAGAAAATGTGACTATTGGCCACTGGTTTTCAATAGTATTGAACTGGAAATAGTCACATTAGTAGTAGTAGTATGGAACTTATCTTCATTCCATGCATAGCTATTGTGTCACAAATGAGTCCCCCTTCTATTGCCCCATCATCCCATGTTAGCTTTTACAAAGTAATCTGTACACAGTGAATGGGTCCAGAGTTAAACACCAGGTTCTATATAAAATAGGAACAAGACAGTATCATCAGTGAGTTTACAGGAACACAACTGTAGGAAGTTAATATAAAGTCCCCCAAATATTTTGTTTTCTGGATGACAATGTACAATGATTAATATTGCACTTTTTATACAAGAAATCCTAATAAATATTCACAAAAGATATACATAGAAAACATTCTCTTTTATTTTAAATAAACTTGACACTGAATTTTAGTAACATGAATTTTTAGAGCCCATTTTTTTGTGTGTGGTAAGGAAGAAAGACCCTTCGCCCCCGCCTTTAGTCATCATAGCTGACCTGAGGAGGACACAGGTGAATATTGTCTCTCTCTCCCCCCATTTTACTTCCAGGCTGGCTAAAAAATGCAGCCCCGATGTCGGTGGTGGCGCTGGGTAAGTGACATCTAACAAGAGTGTGAGGGGGGTGTTTGTTTATCCGAGGGGTGCATGCTGGCTGGCTGCCTCACTCTGTTGTCCTGGCTACTCTCGGGGCCTCTCACTGGGAGGTGACCAGCCCCACGCCCCCAAAGCCACTGTGCTGAATTAGCCACTTGCCAACACTGGTGGATATTCCTGTAATAGCGTTTCATTGTGTGCAAGGAATAGGTTGAAAACTGGAGGACTGCCATGGGGGCTTTAGTTATCCTTTGGCTTTGCTACCACACCCCATGTGCACCCCAATCTGCTGTATAAACGGGAGTGCACTTTAGCCACACCTGCCTGCTGTCGCTCTCCGAGTCCTGGAATGCGGCGGCCACCGCAACCGGATGGCAGCCAACGGATGTGTTTTCACAGAGTGACCCAGTTCCTTGTCCTCAAGTGGAGCAGCAAAGGTCATACAGGCAGATAACCCAGGTATTTATGCTTAAATGTCCCTGGCCCACATCTTTAATTAGTTCTAGACTAGGGGGACTCTTAGTTTAGAGAAGCCAGAGGTGATCAGGCCCCACTGACTCAGTGGCTTTACTGTGTGTACAGTTAGTTGACAGCGTGGGGATTCCTTCACCCCGTGAGGCCATGTCATGTACTTGCAGCTCTTGGTGCCACAACCCAACCTGCCTCAGGGCAGCGGGGCTCAGCGCGCTGCCCCGCTCCCCACCCCCTCCACAAAGTCCACAGGGTGCACCAGTATACCTGCACTCCCCACTGAGGAAGACACACAGCTTTCTTTTCTCTTCTGTCTCCTTCCCTCCTACTCCATTTTCTGCATCAGTGTGCACTTCAGTCCTGCTTGGACGCCTCCTCCTTTATCCCTATGTCTGCTTTGTGTCCTTGTCCTTTGCCTACCACCTGCATTCTGCCTCAGTGTGAGGTTCTCTCCCTGGTTCTTCCCACACTGAGGGGCAGAAGAGGCACAAGTCGTGCCCTGCCAGGAACAGCCGGTGCTGGTTGGCCAAAGTCTGTACCGATGCTTTACAATCCCTCAGGCACCCCTGCCCTCCCGTCTCTCATCTGCTGTTGGCGCTGGCTCTCTCCTATCCTGAGGGCTGTGACAGCCTCCTCCTCGGTCTCTTCAGGACCCAGGCTTGGAGGAAGCCCGCTCTGTCCTCTGACTCAAACTGCTCTGCAACCTCCTTTAGACCTCTGTCCTCGTCCTTTCCCAACATTATGTCCTCCAGCTAACTGAAAAAGACATGCTGAGGTCCTCAAGACTGGGGGAGGGGAGAAGGGGGGGAGAAGTGGGACGAAGGTGTGTTTTGGGTGGGTGGAAGGGGAAATAAATAAATAAACAAAGAAAGCTTAAGTTCTGTCCCAGGTGGTTGTGTGAGTCCTTCGTGTGGCCAGGACAGAGCTCTTCCCTGCACTGTCTTCACGCTTGACCACAAGTTCCACAGCAGCGAGATTTGAACTGGCTGAGTTGGCAGAGTTTCAGCTGTTTCACCTTCTCGCAGTACCTGGTGGTGTCTCTGCACTCCACTGGGAAAGGAGGAGAGGGGTGAGGAAAGGAGATGTGAACAGGCTAACAGCTGTGGCCCTTCACTGCTTCCTGGGGTCTGTCTGGGGCACTGGTGGTCACGGGAGGGGCTACCGATGTCCAGCACCCGGGGGTAGCCTTGCTTTGGCAGAGCTCAGCCACTCCCCCACCCCCAGCTGCCCGCAGTGGGATCCACCAGCCTGTAGCTATTGGCTGGATGCTGGCCCTGGCCCTGGCCCTGGCCCTGGGCGCAGCCTTGCTGCCTTTCTTATCGCTAGCTTCCTCCCTGATGCAACTTCTCTTCTCCCTCTGTTCGGACCACCTCAGCCCCTAGAGAGGCTTGTTTCACTCCATGTCTTTTTTTTTTTCCTTTATGAGGAGACGGCCAAGACCCACAGGATACCACCACGTGGCCCTGCTGACGGGCATTGGACTTGTATCTACAGACTGTGACCGCCAAGGAAGGCTGGCAGCTACATATGGAGAGACTTGCTGCTTGTCCCTGGGAGCCTACAGTAAGAGCTGAGCCTGCCCACAGCTTAATGTGGGGCTTCTAGCCAACACCTTCCTGTTGGTGAAGTCAACTTCTCTGTGGCACTAACAGACAACCCAAATAGGGTTGGAGAGTCAGGCAGAGCCTTGTGGGCACAGCGGCGATTTTTCACTTGACCCTAAGTGCAAGTGGGCACTGTGCAGAGGACCTTGATGTCAACGTGCAGCCTGGGCACCCCCAAGCATTCGCCTCCCCGGAGAGTTGGATGGTTGCTTCCTTTCTGAGACTTTGCTTCCTGTTCCAGGACGACTGCCTTCCTGCTCATCACTCACAAGGATTACCAGGTACCCCAAATGCCCCGATAGTCTCAGCCTCCACCCACAGCCCTGCAGGGAACCAGCAGTGCCCAGTGGATCTTTAGGAAAAGGGTTTGGCAATATGCATCAACACCTTAAAAAAAAGCCATCACCTTGGACATGCAAATCTACCGCTGTAATATATTTCCAAATATTTGCCTATTGAGTAACTAACGGAAAGTTCAGCCCACCATCGGAGCTCTTGGCCAGGTCTGTAAAGACATCTACCGTGAGCTTAACAGACTTGACCTTGAGAAAAGGAGGGACAGTGAAAGGCTGCACAGGGGAGGTACTGTGCACCTCCATCCCAGCCCCAAAGGTGGGTGCTGTCTTTTCCTTCTTGGAAAGAAGCTCCCTTTTGCAATCCCTGCAGAGGCTCCAGGGCCTTGGGCTGGGCCCCACTCAGCGGGCCTGTGCTCTGCCAGCCCTGAGACCTAGCCTCTGTGTGCTCACCCAGAGCTTCCAAAAATGGACCGCACAAGAACCGAGGCTCTGGCCAGGGGTTGCCAAGCAGAAAAGAGAAGCCAGGAGCTGCTGCAGTGGTTGAGGTGGGCTGTGGTGGCTGGGAGGGAGGCGGGCCATGCCTTCCATGGTATTTTAGTAAGCAAGTCTCCTTGCAGTGGTTCCCAGACTTCACCCACCTTTGGGGCTGGGATGGAGGTGCACAGTACCTTCCCTGTGCAGCCTTTGACTGTACCTCCGTTTCTCAAGGTCAAGTCTGTTAAGCTCACAGTAGATGTCTTTACCTAAATTCTGCTCCTTTGAAGTATCTGCAAGGAAGGTCCTGGGACTTGAGCCTGCCTTTCCCCGCAAACTTTTGTTTCCTTGCATTCTCCATCTGAACCCCTCTATTACTTCCACCTGCCATGTCTTAGCAGACTGTTGTGTTGTTCTAGTTTAGGGTTAGCTCAGATTAGATGGTGGTTAAATATTGGAGGTTTGGGCCGTAAATATCTGTTGAATAACATAGCATCTGAACTGCCCTCACTGAAAACACTGTCACTCTGCAAGTGGTGAGCTCCTGCCAGGGCTGGGTGGGCACCTCTCGAGAGAGTAAGGACCACCCCTCCCCAGGGCAGAGACGGCAACGGCTGTGATGGCAGCTGCCGCAGCACTGGGAACCTGAGGCTCAGTAGGCCCCAAAGGGGCAAAACTGCACTGCAGCATTTCTTGGTTTCTCTTTGCCTTCTCCCTAGTGAGGAAGCACCTCCAATTTGCTTGGGGTCCAGAGGAAGAGCAAACAGACCCCCATTCAACAGGGCTACCCATGCTCATGTTGGATAGAGGAAGACACTGAACTGAGGCTGTGAATGAGGATCCAACCCAGAGGGCAGGCGCTTCTGCAGCTTGGTGAGTGCCTGTGGGGCTGGGCAGGGGGGACTGAGGTCTGCAGGGCTTGAGAAGCAGAGAAGCGGTGGGTGAGGGGCCGGCTGAGCAGGAGGGCCCTGTGTGCTCCTTCAGCGTGAGCAGCATCACTTCAGTAGCCTGGCCCTCCAGAACCATTGTTTAGTTGTCCCCTTGGGCACCAGCAAACTCTGGTGAGCTGGATTCCATCTAGGCCTTGGCCAATAACCCCTCGCTCTCTAGGGGCCAGAAGGAGACTATGGAAGCCCTTGATTACACATCAGTCATCTTTTGAGGCCTAGGCATGAGTACACAAATTAATGCTCACCTGCTTAACTGCACGCACCCATACACCTCTCTGAAAAAACCCAACTCATAATCCTTGGGAAACCTGACCCAGGGCCTTCTGCTCAGGCTGGGCCCCAGGGACTGCCCTCTGCACCCGATGCCCCTTAGGAAATTTACAGAAGATTCCTTGGGGTTGGAACGTACTGTTTTCACATGGGGTGATGTTGCAGCGCTGCCAGTTGGCGGGCCTGGGCCCCCAGGAGCACAGGTGCTCGGGCACGGCCTTGTTGGTGCGGGCGTGCACGCACTCCACGCGCCGGGACTGGAAGCCATAGTTGCCACAGGTCGCTGTACACAGGGTCCACAGACTCACCCTCCAGTGTACACTGCAGGCCTCTGACCAGCAGTTCTGGGTGCTCACGGGCCTGCAAGAGGAGAGTGGCAGGATTAGGGGCTGCCTCTTTTGGGGATGGTCAGGGAGGCAGATGTGAAATAAAGCTGCAAATCCAAGATGTTGGGTGCTCTCAAGAACTCTCAGGGCTGCCAGAGCTGGGTTCTGAGCTCTGTTGTTACTGAAGGGCTCTGTGAACCCAGAAGGCTACTTCCTCTAACTGGGTCACCATTTTTTTTTCTTTTCTCTCCACAGTGTCGGTGTCACTGCGTGACCTGAGGATGAGCTCTACCCAGAGGAGAGCCTGGAGCTGGTTGTAGCAACGGGGTCTTTGAAGGGAGCAGTGAGCCCTCACCCCAGAGGGGCATCAACAGGCGGTATGATAGCGCGGAGAGGAATAAAATAGGGTTAGGTCCAGACACAAGGGTTTTCATCTCAGTAGAGGGCTGGTGGAGCCCTTGAGGTGTAGTGGCCGCCATGGGGACCATACTTTTTGCCTTGTTCAATCTGTTATGGTATCAGGTGTGGTGCCCCCTCACAGGAACAGCACCTTTCTGCACCTTTCATCCCCCGTACAGACAAGGCCAACTTGACCCATTTGGGAAGCAGGAAGCCACTGAGCTGGGGAAAATGGACGTGGAAGGGTATGTTGGAGGAGAAACATTTACTGACTGCCGTCTTTCTGTGCTGTTGACGTAGGAGCTGGGACCGAGGCCCAAGGCTTTCTCTTACCTCGGAAGGGCACTGCACTGCTCTGATGGTAAGGTGATGCCATCCCGTGTCTGGCAGAAGACTTGTCTGTGCTGCACAGCTAAGCGAGGCCCAATGCATGGTCCATTGCACTGGGAAAGAGAAAAAGGCGGCACAGGTGAGGGGGAGGCTGCACGGCATGCAGGATACTGTATCGTGTTTGAGGCCCTCAGCCTCTTTGCTCCTCTTCGGGCGCGCTAAAGGTCAGTCACTGGCATGCTTGCCTGCCTTCGTGCCACACTTGATGGCTGGCTCTCCTGTGTTCTGTGAACTGAACATTCTACTAGCAAATGGCTAATGGTGGTGTACATCCATTAGGGATTGTCAACCCTCTCCCAGATTTACCACAGGAAAGGTGTTTTTGGCAAAATGTGCTGCTAAACTTTAGAGCTAAAGACTTCTCAGTAGGTCTCCCTTCTCCCTTCAGAGCCGAGGGTAATTTAGTTTGTTTTCTTGCTAATTTCATCCAGGTAGCTGGGGCCATCATTTCTTTCCTTTCTTTGGCTTCATTTTCCCCAGGTTTGACCCAGGATGGTTGAACAAAATTAGACTAAGTATGTATAGAGTGTCCCCACTCATATTCTCTTCTATGGACTCCTGGAGATTAAGCTTTCCTCAGCTGGCAGAGCCAGAGTCTACAGAAGAAATGCCCTTAACAAGCATGGTGTCCATAAAATACAAAAGCAGCAGGCCATCAGCCAACTTCTGCTGCTAAATGAGTAAGAGGACAGACATGCCTTGAAGGCTCTTCTCTTGGTGGTGGGGGTGGGGTGTAAAGAGGGTCTTTGGACTCCTAAGGTCCATAGTCGGCCATTAACCTTTAAAATTATAACCAGGAATCTTGTGCTCATTGACAATTTTTTTTCTAGCAAGAAGCTCCAGCTTTCAGAAGATGTTCAAAGGACCTCAAAGGCTGAATACTACCCAACGGAAGGAGTTAAGGTAAAGGTAGCCCACTTAAATTGGATCAGTATGCCTAAAGTTGTGGTGGTGTCTCCTGCGATGGTCAAGTAAACCAAAGTCTTGTCAACCTCATATTTTGACCAAGTGATGCTAGAAGGTTTGAACTTGAAAGATAGAGACAGCTCTGAAGGGTTCAGCGTGACACTATTGTCCACAGAGATATAGGGGAGGTGGGGAAAGTGCCCCCTGACTCCAACAACTGGGAGGTCTCTTTAAAATTTGTAATAAAATACACATAACAATTTACTGTTTTAAGTGTACAATCCAGTGACATTGTTTTCCTCAAACTTGGGAGGTTTCCACCATTATTTCTTCTAACAATTTTTCTCTCTTCTCCTCTGGGACTCCCACTATATGTATGGTGATCCTGTGTTTTTAATTTCTCTTTTAGTTCTTTAAACTTGATTAAATTGTTCTGTTTTTAGGTTTTGCTATTTCTTCTGCATGCTTAAATCTGTTTTTGAATGCCTCTAGTGAACCGTTCAATTCAGATACATATTTTCTGCTTCTAAATTATAATTTCTATCACATTTTACTCACATTGTTTACTTATCCATGTTTTTCTTGAACTCTTTGAGCATATTTAAGAGTTGTTTTAAAATTTATTCTTTAAAATATGTCTGATGTCCTATTTCTTTAGGGATGGTATATGCCATTTTATTTTCTTCCATAAATGCACTACGTTTTCCTATTTCCTTGTCATTGTTTTTTAAAATTAGGTATTTAAGGAAACAGATACCCTTCACGATCTCCTTTATATCATTTCTATGCCTGGGCATGCTTTGAATCTAGGGATCAGCCTGAGGTGAAAGCTTAAAGGTTTCTTAGGTCTTTATAAACATATCTCAGCATCTGACACTCTCAATTCCCCTGTTCACATGGCACATTTGAATGTCTTATGTTCTAAGAAGGGATCACCCAAGGTTACCCTCAGGACATTCAATGCTTGATTGCATGTCTCCATCCGTAATTTCTTGCCCTGGGTGTCTGCAGATTTGTAGTTTCCTTGTAGCTTTCACAGTCATGGCTGCTACTTTTCTACATTTGATATCTAAAATAGGTGAGAAAAAGAACATTTCTTCAGGTATTTCAACAGGTTAGAACACTGCTGAAAAGGTTGCCTTTTCTCTCAACAGATTTATGGAAGGAAATGGGCTACCATCGCCTCCAGACCGAGACTGCACCAGGAGTCTCGAGTGATGCTAGAATCAGGAGGTAGTGAACTGTTTTGATGATTTTTTTTTCCTTATTAGGTGTTTGCTTGGCTGCTGTAGATATTTCTCAGAGCTCCGATAAGGTAAGTTCAGCCAGTTTCTGTGGTAGAATAAGGACCTAGAGCTTCTAGTCTGACATTTTGCTGATGGCCCTTGACAAGAGGGAGAATTCTTGAAGGAATAATGTGTCCCCAGTAGCTCTAGTTTCTCGATCTCACTTGTAACTATGCATTGCGTTTGGTTTCAGTGCCAATTATCACACTCAAACTGCCCTTCACAGGGAAAATAATTGCTATACTGGTCAATGCTTACTCCGTTTGTTTAAATTATGATGCATTTTGATGCCACTGACCCCTTCTTCTGGAATGATTTTTTGTGAATACACTTTATTTTTTCCCTATTCTTGGCTTTATCTTTTCCTCTGTCCTCTTATCACAGCTTATTGTTCCCCAGGGCTCTGTCCTATACCTTTTCCTCATCTTAAGCTTCTGTCCCCAAGGGTGATATTACCCATGACTTCTAGCTACCACTTGCCTACTGATGGTTATCAAATTGACAATAGTTAGCCAGTTTTCTTTCAGATCTATATATCCAACTTCTGTCTACTTGGGTATCATCACAAACACATCATGCTAAAGATTTCCAAACAGTTTCCTATTACAAGTCACCTTGTTTTCTATATTTCTACCATGTCATTCAATCCATAAATCTAAGACATACTAGTTCTCTATTAGCCAGAGGCTCACTATAGCCATATGAACCACATCTTCATAGTGGGATCAATTTCACCCTCTCCATTTCAATTGTCCAGTGCCTTCACTCTAATTAGTACAATTATCATTGTTCCTCTTTGTCCAGTCCTGGACAAAATAGAATCCCAAGTTCACTTAACTATACCGCTGACAGAATGATCTGATTATGACAATCCTGCTTAACAAACTTTTTTGGTGTTCCTACTTGCCTGTCACAACAAAGTAGAATTCATAATATCCACACACCTTATTCAACATACAGTCCTCTTCCTGAGCTCACAGATGTTTTTCAATCACATTTTTATTTGTACCTTTCCTTCAAACATTCTGGGGCTCCTTTTGCCTTCATTTCTTTATATATATCTTTAATGGAACACATCCCCACCCGTGACAGATGCCTCAGAAATGTATGTTGGCTTAAAAGAGGAAAACTTAATTATTACAAGAAGTCAGGTTGTTAGAACTGAGAAAGTGATTTTAGTTCTACTTAGATTATAGTCATTATGATTTTTGTAAATTTCAAAGAGGTAGGCAGATGGAGGGGTGGATATTTGCATAACACCGTTTCAAAATTTCTTGTTCAGAAATCATTACCAATCTCACAGAAGTGGAATGTGGATGTTTAGGGAGCATCTAGAGATTGAAGAACAGTATCAACAGGACTTGCGAGAGCAAGCTGTTCTCTATAGTTTGTAATACCTCAAGCTTTGCTATTCTTTCAAAGTATGTTCCTTGGCTAGTAGCATCGTCAGCACTTGAGATTTTTAGAAACTGAACATGCAAAGTGCTATGCCAGACCTGTTATATAAGCATTTGCATTTTTCCTAAGATCTGCTGGTGATTCATCTTAAAGCTTGATGATGTCACTAGTACGGTATAGAAATACCACTCGTGTGGAGAGATCTGTTCCCAGTTGTAACTTCACACGGCCAAGTCTCAAGGACAACGTACTGAATGAGAGCTATCAGAAGCAGACTTTGCCAGGTAAGAGAAAAATGAGCTCATGTCTCTGTATGGAACACAAACATTAGGTCATTGGAGATGTGGGGGGTTAGAGGTGCTAGAAATCGATCAGTTCTGTGCATTATATCCGGACTCACCAGGGGTATAAATGACTTATGCACTGCAAGTGAACTCTTTGACTACCTTTCTCCCAAGTGACATCTGTTCTTCACTAGAGGTGGCCACACTATCTTTACTGAGTAGGAAATTTGGAGGGCTAAGAATGCAGTAATATGAAGATACCGAGTTCCAACACATTTTGAGTTGCTAACTGTTCGATAACTCTCAGTCACGTTAGTTCATACAGTAGTACAAAGAATTGAGAACTTTGTGGTTGTTTTGAACTTTCCCTTCTATCCAAGCCTAACTGTATGGTCCATATATGGGTCAGCTAGAAACTATTCCTGACCAAAAGAGTGGTCAGCCTATTAGTGGCTGCCTCCAGCAAACCATAGCTGTTACCATATCGGTGGTGGTTACCAGCTCTGGCGGGTTTTGAATGAAGATTTTGGGAGAAAAGGTATACCTAATTATATTATTTGCCCACACTAAATTTCTTTGTCTTCTCTACCAACACTGGGAAAACCTCTCCGCGAAGAAACAAAGAACTCCTGTGATGGCATCTGTTACTGTACGCTCTGCTCTTCCCCACAGAGAATCTTCAGTTTGTGCTGATCTTTTAGGTAACAACTACAACAAAATTTCCTCTCCAAATAGTCATTATATTAAAGAGACAACAAGTACAAAATGGAATCACTTGCATTAAGCACCATGTCACCAAACTGAGTCTTAATACCTAACCCGATTAGCATTTCCTCCTCTCCCTGGTATGTACTCTTAAATCAGTCAATCTGGAATTACCAGTCAGCATCAGATCCTTAACAGTCCCTAAAATGTAACTTTGTCACAAACTATCTAAATCTCTCTTTGTCCCATACTTTTCTGCCTATAAAAAGCTCCTCAATGTGCATAGCTCTCTATTAGAGTTCCTTTCTATGTGGCTAGTTGAGATGCTGCCCTGTAAATGAATTGTTGAATAAAATGAATTCGATATTTAAAATCTCAGTTGAAGTTTTCCAACAGATTTGGTGGTAGCAATGTGATCTGAAGAAAACTTCTGGCAGCTTTGGGGCCTACAGGCATTGGTAATTTCCAACCCTTTGGGTTTAAGTTCCTTTTTGTTCTTAATTGAAATACTATTTTGTTACAATGTTACCTAATTTTCAGGTGTGCATTATTATAAATCAAGCTCACCACTAAAAGTCAAATTCTATCCTTCAGTGTAAATAGGAAACTTTTACTCAATTCTTCTTTCCTTTTTGGGTAAATTTATGATCTGGTCTTATAGTCTAAAAATGTCCTGCTTTATTTAGTTCATTTGCTTGGTTTCTTAATATATTTGATGAATTTTTTCTTTTTAACTAACTTTCTTTGACTTATTTTACTAAGTCATCCATATTGTAAATAGGATTTAATCCTTTTTATAGCTGAAGAGTATTTCACTGTGAATATGCACCACTATCTTTTTATCCAGTCATTTCTTGATGTATTCTTAGGTTGTTTCCAACTCTTGACTGTCATTAATGCTGCAATGAACATAGTGGGGCATATACCTATTTGAACTGGTTTTTTTTGGGATAACTATCCAGAGTAGGTGACTGAATTATTTGGAATTTTTCGTTTTTTAAGTAATGTCTATTCTGCTTTCCAAAGTGGATGCACCAATTTTACTTCCCACCAACAGCATACTAGTAATAAAGTTGCCTTCTATCCACCTTCTTTCCCATACTTGTCTTTTAGATAATAGCCCTTCTCACAGTTGTGAGGTATTAATCATTGTTTTGGTTTCCATTTTCCTTAATAATAAAAGATGATTAACATCTTTTCATGTGAGACTAGTTCATCTGTATGACTTCTTTGGAGAAGGTTTTTTTTTCAAGTCCTGTTCATTTTTAAAAAAATGGCAGACAGAAGTCTGCCATGCCATGTGGGTCATCTCCCTGGCTGGGTATGGAACTCCTGTCGCAGTGGCTGCGGACAGCTTCCTAGTGCTGTGCCTTATCCCCTGTGCCACCAGGGAGGCCCCACTCTGTTCATTTTTAAATAGGGTTGTTGAGTTCTTTATATATTTGGGTATTAAGCCCTTTTTCTCTTACCTTTGTAGTCTAATTACTGAAAGTATCTCTAAGGCTGATGTTAAAGGGTGTGATGCCTATGTTTTCTTATCTGCATCTTTAATAATTTTTTGAATGGTGTGATAATGGCATAGTTTTGTTCTTTTTCATGCAATTATCCAGTTTTCTCAGCACCATTTATTGAAGAGACTTTCCTTGCTTCATTATAAACTCTTGGCTACTTTTTAATGAATTAGATGTTTGTGGGCTCTAACTTTGTTTCCACTTATCTATGTTTTTATTCTAATGCTAGGCTTTTTGATTTCTATTGCCTTATAGTATAGTGTGACATCTGGGGGTGTGATAACCCCATTTTTGCTTTTTAGCTTCAAGTAAGTTTCATGCTTTTTTTGGTTCTATTTCTGCTGGGATTGAATTGAATCTCTACATTCCTTTAGGTAATGTAGCTATTTTTAAACAAAGTTATTTCTTCCAGAGCATGAAATACCTGTCTAGTTCTTTGAACAATGTCGAACCGGTTTCAGTGTTCAATTCTTTTACATATCATGGAGTAAATTTAACCAAATAGGTAATTCTTCTTGATGTGATTGCAAATGGGATTATTTTCCTGATTTATCTTTTGGCTAGTTTGTTATATATAGCAACAAAACAGATTTCTGCATATTAATTTTGTAGCCTGCCACTTTAATAAAAAGGTATTAGAATAAACATATAGCCTTAGGATTCTCTATGGACATTATCAGATCATCTGCAAATAGTGATGGTTTTATTTCTTTCCAATCTGGATAACTGTGATGTCTTATTTTTTTTTTTTTTTTGGTCTAATTTATCTTGTTAGGACTTTGGTGAGAATGAATATCCTTGTCTGTGTCCTGATCCTAGAAAAAAATTCAGTTTCTTGCTAAGATCAGGTACAAGACAAGTCACTTTTACCACGACTACCTAAATAGTATTGGAAGAAAGACATAAAACTAACACCATTTCCACATGACATGATGTGTAAAAAACCCTAAAGATGCCATTAAAATTATTGCAGTAATTTGTTTCTAACAGTTAAGTGGCAAGCTACAAAATCAGTTGGGTTCTATATACAAGTAAAGTAGAGAGAAAGAAAACAATCCCATTTCCTATAGTATAAAAAGATTTAAATACTTAGGAATAAACCTAAGCGTGAAGGACATATACAATGAACACTGTAAGACATTGTTAAAATAAATAGAAAATGATACAAGGAAATGGAAATATATTCTCTGCTCATGAATTGGAAGAATCAACATTTTTGAAAATGGCCATTTTACTGAACTCAATATACCAACTCAATGCAATTCCTATCAATGGCATTCTTTAAAGAAATGGAACCAAACACGATCTAAATATACAATGCAATCCTGACAAAAAAAAGAAGAGACGCATCACATCCCAAACTTCAAACTATAACATAACAGTAGACACACAGGCTAATGGAATAGAATTAAGAGCTCAGAAATAAACCTACACTTAGATTACCTGTCTAGATAGACAAAAGGAGCTGAGAGTCATAATGACGGCTTTTAAACAAATGGTGTTGAAAAAACAAGAGTTACATGCAAGAAAATGAACCTATACTATTATCACACTATACATAAAATACATAGAAGAAAACAAAGTATCCATGGTATTGGCTACAGGGATGTGACTGGGGATTTGAAAACCAAAGCAAAAATAAAAGTAGGACTACATAAAACTAAAAAGAAACTGTCTTTTTAAAAGATACCCTATCAAATGGGAGAAAATAGTTGTACATCATGTTTCTGACAAGGGTTATCCAAGATCTACAGACACTTCTCCAAAAAGACAAATGAAAACCACAGTGATATACTTACCATACACCTATGAGAATGGCCTACATCAAAAAGACCAGAAACAATAAGTAGAGAAAAAAAACCCTTGTATATACTTTTGGTAGGAATGTACATTGGTCCAGCCCCTATGGAAAACAGTATGGCAGTTTCTTAACATATTAAAAATTGATCTACCACCTGATTCAGCAATTCCATTCCCAGATATTTATACAAAGAATGCAAAAAAATTCAAAGGGATATGGGTACACCTATGTTCATTGGAACACTGTTTACAATAGTCAAGTTATGGAATAAGCTAAATTCCCAACAACAGGTGAATGGCAATGTGTACATTATCTATGTTGCACATACACACACACACACGATGGAATTAGAAGGGATTATACTGAGCAAGATATACCAGAAGGAGAAAGAGCAGATGGTTTCACTGATATGTGGAGTATAGAAAGACAAATCTAGAAACTTGATTGTAAAATGAAGTTACTAGAGGGAGGAGGCCCAGTGGAGCATGGCGGGAGGACTGTAAGTCATACGGTATTGTATGCCAGTCTTACCTCAATAAAAAAATTTCTAAGCAAGCAAAGAAAGTCATGATTTATGAGTAGCACACTGAGGTAAAGTATCAACAGACTACTGTAAGAACTTCAGAACAGTCAGAGAATGACACTAGTACCTTGAGTTTTAATCACATCCTCAGTTAAGATTAATGTCTGATCAAAAGGTTGGGGGGAGAGGGGAATGGTTAGTAAAGCCAACAGACTCAAAATGGAGTCATGTGTTAAGCCCACATCACTAAACCAAGATTAAATACAAACCTAACTTGTTTTAGGCCCTCTCAGGAACTTAAACTTAACCAGACAATCTAGAATTACCTGTTGAGCAGTAGACCCCAGAATCCCCTCAAAGTAAACCTTGCCACAAGCTCTACCCTTTCTACCTATAATAGTTCCAACCTTTTCCTTTTCTATAGAGCCATTTGGAGCTCCTTTCTATGGATGCTGAATGAGAGACCGCCAGATTCATGAGGTGTCGAACAGCCACTGTTTCCGCTGTCCATTAAGCTAATCTGGGTCTCCTTTTGGTTAACATCTGGCAGAGAATTGAGAAGGAGTCGGCGGTTTCTAATGGAAACCACTTTATCTAGGACATTTCTAAAACTTGCCCTATGCTTGCACCTACTCCCCAGCCCCATTGACAGCCTTTCATTGCTCTTTTAAAGTTCCTTAATTCTAACTGTGTGACCCAGTTGAGAACCTCTGACCCAGAAAAACACTGCAGTCCCCAGGTGGATGTCCTCAGAACTTTAAATCATCAGCCGCAGCACTGCCAGTGAAAGGATGGCCTTACAGAAACTGAGTTAGATCATCATCTGACCCTCAAGATAGAAAGAATTCAAAAGGAAAAGTGAGAGTACAGGAGATGTGTTAGGGTGAGAGAAGAATTATGAAAAGCTCTGGGCTTTAGGAAGGATACTGGGTAGGTTAGTTGATTGACAGGTAGGAATGTGGACGGTTGGTTATCACAGAGGATGTGGCAAAGCTGGCATTTTTACTTCCTACGGAGGCAGCATCCACTCTTTTAAATTTATCTTTTAAATAAAAGCCACTTACCTGGCCCCAGCTGGAGAAGGCCCACTCCACACAGAGCTGCTGGTTACAGGCTTGGGTGTCCACTGGCCGTTTGGAGAGCTGGGTGCACATGTCGTTGGACACAGGTGTGGAGATCCCAGAGGCTTTCAGCTTCTGGCAGGTCACCCGGCGGGTCTGAACGCCTCCCCCACAGCTCCGGGTACAGGCGGACCAGGAGGTCACCATCCACCTGGAGGAGGAGTCAGGCCTTAGGGAGAGGCATGGTGCCACACACGCCCAGAAAGAACCCCAAACAGTCCCCTTTTTACAGTATCTACTAGGAGTAGTAAGCTGAAAACGCCCTCCCCAAATATATGTCGAATTTCTGTAACCTGTGAATATTACCTTACTTGGAAAAAGTCTTTGCAGATATAATTAAGGATTTTGAGATGACATTTTCCCAGATTATCTGGCTAGACCCTAAATGCTGTCACCAGTGTCCTTTTAAGGTGGGGGGAGACTGGATGCAGACACAGAAGAGGAGGGGACAGTGTGGCCACCAAGGCAGAGATTGGAGTGATGTGGCCAAGTCTGGGCCACCACAAGCTACAAGGGACAAGGAGCAATTCTCCCCTGGGGCCTTCTGCGGTGGGTACAGCCCTGCTGATTCTGGACTTTTGGCCTCTAAAACTGTGAGAAAATAAATTTCTGTTTTAAGTCCCCATGTTTGTGGTAACTTCTTACAGTAGTCACAGGACATGAATTCCCTTGGGAAAATGACTGAAAAAGGTTTATTCTGGAAGAGGGAGCTGAAGATTGTTGCCTCAGCTTGACACTGGCCCAAAGGCTGTGAGCTTGGATATGGAACCTGCAGGGAGAGTCCTTTAGCTAGTTACCCTGTACCATGGTTTTTGTATTTCCTACAGGCACCCAGGTATGTGGCGGAGAAAGGATCATTTTCTAGGGAAGTCAGATCCAAACCTGGGCCCCCTACTGACCTAGGAGGCAGTCTGGGTTTCACTGAAGCCAGTGCATTTTGTCTGCTAGTGCTCATTGTACTTCTAATCTCGCTTAACCTGTATCACCTTTGCTTTTGTTTATCCCTCTATAACATGTAAAGATTCCTTCCAGCTTTATAGATCAATTTCCCACTGCTACAAGTCTGAATCCACAATTTTACAGCTTTTAGAGGGCTACATATGTGGGAGGCAGAAAGTAGTAGTTCTCAAGATATTAGGTTCCAACTACAATTTGGATCCTCAGAAGCAAGCCTGGCCAAGACAGTGACAATGACTTGTCTCATGAAGTCAAGCCCATAACCAGAAAAACACTCTGTCCCTATACAAACACATAGGGATTCTCTTTGCCTGTTCACATGCTAGGATGATTCCCAAAGAGGAGAGAGGAAGGGAAGACGGCCTGGGAGAAAAATAGCAAGAAAAGATTGGTGCTTTTCAGAAGGGTCATTCAAAACACTTGATTTCATTGCCTGAGAAAGTTTTATCTAAACAATGATTGAAAGATCTATGTAGGTCAAAGCAGGACTTCCCAGTACTATATAAAAAGACGACCTGGGAGAAACTAGTTTATGTGAAAGAAGGTGCCAAAGTACCCAAAAGCCTGGCAGGGAAACCAGTCAGTGGTCACCCTGTGGCCACTTCTAGTCCAGTGGTGCCACATCTGGCCCCTAGGAGAGCAAGTGTAGGGACAGGGAGTAAACTTCTTCACCATCTGGATCTGTGACTTATTTAGTTTGGTGGAACTTCCTGCACCATTTGCCCTGGAGAGATAACTGCATGCAGATTTCCAACCCACAGGAGCAGAGCCACTAAGGAAGCAGGCACGAGGTGTTTTAAAGCTCCTGGGGGGCACTGAAACCCAAGCGCACGCAGCCATTATTTCATTTGCAGACGTAAATGAGGCTGATTGACTCCGACCATCACTACAGCAAATCAAAAAGTGGCTGGCATTTCCAAGACCTCTTCTTCATTTCACAGAGTTTGGCAAGGGCAGTCTTCCAGCCTCTCATATCCCTGGTGAATGTCAGACCTGCATTTCAATCAACTTTTATTTCCAAATATACATTTCAGCAATTTTTCAGGAGCTGGGGTGGGGGTTTGAGAAAGGAGAGGTCTGGGCTATGTTACAGTTCAGGAAGGGTATTAAAGGACATTAATCATTCCCGTGGAAACCTTCCCGTCAGCAAGTTAAACTGCTGATATTAATGAGCATGTTTCATATTTCATTGAGTCTCTCCTGGTTTCAGCTGCTCCTTATGAGTCAGCTGGCAAAACACAAAGTGGTTGCCTAAATAGTATGTGAAAGTCCCACAGATAAGTAGTAAAGGGGCATTTCAGGATCCAGCCAAGTCCCTGCAGGCTCAAGGCGCCATGCTGGTACCAAATCTAAGCCCATCCATTATCCCTTTCGCATTGGGGTGGAGGTGCCAAGCAGGACTCTCAGCTTCTCAAAGCTCAAGGACAATTAAGAGGCAGAAAGCGTGGGTGTCATTCTGAACTATGAAAGGGACCCAAATGCAGAGAATATATATTCAATGTTGAGGGAACTACAGAAAATGAAGATTTCAACTTTAAAAGGATGAACCACTTTGTAGAAAATAAGACTGCCCCAGTCAAAGGAGTCCTGATTAGTATAGGTCTTTAAAGAAAGAAGAAAGGAGAGGGACTAAGGTAGAGGACAGTAATCCCTATCTCCTCAGCACTTCAATGGCAATACATTTCTTACAAACCAGAGTCAGTGACTTATTGCAAGGTGGGAGTGATCTTTTTGCAGGGCTCAGCTGCTCCTGCTCTCCAAATGACTTTGAGGCACTGGAGCAGCCCTTAGATGACTGAGTAGTGACTGAACAATGAGGGAGGTGACTCATTCTGAGGTATATTTTTGGCATGGTAGAAGGGCCTGAAAGTCTGCGCCTATAGGAAAGAATAGCCCCTTGGACAGCAGACCCCCTTCTCTGCCCTCAGCTTTCCCCTCACAGTGCTAGGCAAAGCCAGTGTCCATCCTTACGTGTGGGGCGGCCTGAGTCAGCATCTGCCACACTCACCTTGAGGGGCAGTCTCTCCGGTTGCAGGCGATGGGCTGCACAGCAGGACGCACCTTCCCTGCACAGTGATCTGGATTGACCTCTGTGCCATTCAGTATACACCTGAGGCGGGGCTGTTGAACACCCCTGTTACCACAGGAGGCTGAGCAGGTTGCCAGTCTGTCCACAGACCACCAGTAATCTGTCACAGAAGGAGAATCAGAAGTGAAATTCTTGGAACAGTATGTCCTGAATGAACTCCACCCCCTGATATTTTATGGACTACACCTTCATTGAGCCAAAGAGATCTCAGGTGCTGAGGACTACAACTCCCATAATGCCAAGGATTTGACATGCTGTTCGACTTCTTGGATTGCTGGAGGATTGCTGGGAACTAAGGGTGGAGAAAAGCAGCCATGCTTGGTATAAAAACAAAGACAGGTGGGCCTGCAGGGTGCTGCTTGGTTTTACCTGTCTTCAGTGCTCACTGGGGCTCAGGGGTAGGGATGAGTCCCAGCTCAGACAGTGTTACTGACAGGACCTGTTGACCACTCTATTTTTCTCTGTGATCCCCTTTATTTTTATTTCCTTTGCAAATAAACCTTTTATTAATATTTTGTTGTGTGCCTGCCCTTGAGTCTTGTTCTGAATTTTTTTAAGCACGCAGGCAAGGATCATACCCAGGCCATTTCATTTCCCTTTAGGGTTGCCCCAAAACAAAAAGATGATACCCTGTGTTCCCTCTGACCTAGGCAGTATGGGGTGAAGAGGGCACTAGGAAGTGTGTTGTGTGTATGTGGGAGGGTAAGGATAGGAACTAGGAGCAATATATTATGTTCTTTGGTGGGCTCTAACCCCAACTTTTCTAAGAAAGTCACATGGTCTCCAGGACCCTCAGTTGGCTCATCCATAAAATGAGTACAGCAGCCTTCACCTCATCAAGCTATTGTGAGGACTGGATATAATGAAAGTAGAGGTCCTAGCTCAGAGCCTGGCACACAGAGATACATAATCAGTGGCCATGACTCTTATTGTTTTGAACATACTTTCTACTTTTTTCTGTTGGTTCACCAGAAAAAAGTGACTTTCAACAGATATATAAAAATATCAGATATTTTATTATCAGATTTAAAAATGCAGATCAAGTCAGACTTTATGAATGTCATAAAAACAGTCTATCTGGGGAGTACTCATTTATGTCAGAAATGATGTCAGTTAGGAAGGGAATTTCTTCTGATTTTCTCTTTGGGGGTCTGGGACTCACTGGTATGAAAGCTGTTAAAAATAACTGTGGGCTGGTAAATTTTGAGTGTTTATTTGCAAGGTTGCATATTACAAATCTTCTAGATAGGTACTGGTTTCTGGTTTTCCACAGAGAGTGGTTGGCAGGCAAGAAAATGGAATATTTACTTCACTGTCTGGAAAGCCAAATGGCAGGGGAAGTTGATGAAGGGAAACCCACGTGCTCAGACAAATCTCCTTGCTTATGTATTATATTGCCACAAAAGTCTGTCCTACCCACAGTTCTCCACTTCAGAATAAACGCAGTAAAGTATTGCTTTTCCTGAAAGTATCACACACAGGTCATAGGTAGCACCAGCCCGTGGAAACACTGTTCCGCTTCCACTCTCTCAGAACTACATGAGATCAGAAATTACTTTGTTCTACTAGAGAATTAGATCCTTGGATGGACACTCTTGCTCAAGAAGGAATCAGCATGGCACCCACAGCCTGAAGGGTTTCTTACCTTGGATCACTAAAGAAGCCTTCTGCACAAGCGTTCCTGCCTCATTCTGAGCGAGGCAGCTGAATTCTCCTTGAGACCCGCCACTGAGATTTGCGACCTGGAGAATCTGTCCAGCTGCCAAGATGTGATGTGTCAGTCCGGTGACAGTGGCAACTGGTTGCCCCCCATGGAACCAGGTGATATTGGGGGTAGGGTGACCTTTGATGGGGCAGCCTAGGAGAGGAGAGAAGAGAATGGAGATCATTTGTTAAGCCAGTGGTAAAGAACACATTCCTGGCAAAGTGTTTTAGTGCTTCTATGACTTCCTGTTTATTTGGGAATGCCATGGGTAGAGCTACATTACAGGAGGTGGTTTTATTCTCTAAGATTCTGAGAGGGTGATTATTCATTTAATTAAGTAAAAATTCTTGTATAAAACAAAGCACCCATCTCTATGGTCTTTTTTTTTTTTTAAGATTTATTTACACATACAAGAGCTGGGGTGCAGGCCACAGGTACTGGGGGTGACAGGATTCACCAGAGACTGAGTGGAGAGCAGTGGGCAAGACAGGAGAGGTCTGCTCTGCCATGTGGTTCACCTCCATGCCAGAGACTGAACTCATGTTGCAGTGGCTGCAGATAGCCTTCATAGTGCTGCATCTTAATCCCTTGCATCACCAGGGAAGCCCATATCTCTATGTTCTTACATTTTTTTTTATGACTTGAAAACAATTTCTAATATGAATATTTTAAAAGGTGATTAGGACTAAGAAAAGGTAATAAAATAATAATTTAACTGCCTGATACAAATAAACTCATTTTATTTAACTTTTTAAATTGAGGTAACATTGGTTTATAATACCACATATGATTTAGAGGTATAGGAGGTACAGGATCCCACCTCTTTAGATGTCTGTCCCCATGCCACACACACCATGAGGTCACCCATTGTCCTCCACCATAGTCGATTGGCTGTGCTTTCCTGCCCCCTGACTTGGGATTTGGCCATGTGACCACTTTGATCAATAAAATGAGTCACATCTTACACTAAGAATGAACAATTTGAAAAAGAACTTAAGAAATATAACTCCATGAACAATAGCATCAGAAAGAATAAAATACTTAAGAATAAACTTAACGAATGTGGTGAGTCTTATACACTGAAAACTACAAAACATTAGTAAAAGAAATTAAGATATAAATAAGTATGAAGACAGCTCATGCTAATGGATTAGAAGACTTCATATTATTTAGATATCACTACTCCCTTGAAAGTGAACTACAGAGTCAATGCAATCCCTCTCAAACTCCCAATGAATTCTTTTGCAGAAACAGAAAAATCCATCTGAAAATTCATATGGAATTTCAAGGGATTATGACTAGCCAAAACAATCTCGAAAAAGAAGGACTAAGTTGGAGGTCTCCAACTCTCTGATTTCAACACTTAATTGTAAAGTCACAGAAATCGAAACAGTATAGTACTGGCATAAAGATAGACATATGGACCAATGGAATAGACGCTCCAAAAATAAACTCTTATATATGGTCAAATGGTTTTCAACCTGATTGCCAAGACCAGTCAATGGGGAAAGGTGGTCTTTCAACAAACAGTGCCAGGAAAAGTAGATATCAACTTGTAAGAAAAAGTTGAATTTTACCATGCATCATATAAAAACAACTCAGAAAGATCAGAGACCTAAAGTTAAGACTTAAAAATATAAAACTCTTAGGAAAAAAATAAGGGACATATTTCAAGACACAGGATTTGACAATGATTTCTTAGATAGGACCCTAAAAGCACAGGCAATTAACAAAAAAAGATAAATTTGGACATCATGAAAATGAAAAGCTTTTGTGCAAAAGACACTGTCGACAGAGTGAAAAGGCAACCACAGAATATGAAAAAAGATTTGCAAATCATAGATTGGACATGAATGGATATCCAGTTGATATATAGAGAGAACTCTCACAACTCAACAACAATCACAACCAACCAAATTAAAAACTGGGCAAAAAAACTTCAATAGTTATTTTTTCAAAGATATACAAATGGCCAATAAGCACATGAAAAGATGTCAACATCAATAATTGTCATGGAAATTCATAAGAAAAACATGAGATATGACTTCACATTCATTAGGATTATTATTTCTATTGTCATTTTTATAACAAGTGTTACTGAAGATGTAGGCAAATCAGAACCCTGTAAACTGATGATGTAAAATCGTGCATTCCTTGCAGAAAACAGTATGGGAGTTATCAAAATCAAACATACATACGATCTAGCAATTCTGCTTCTGAATATGTAAACAAAATAATCGAGAGCAGGGTTTTCAAACCAGTTTTGAAACAGGTATTATCAATATTCACTGCCTTATTAATCATGATGCATAGTCAAAAGATGAAAAGAGCCCAATGTCCATCAATGGATGGATGAACATAATGTATATATGTATGAAGGCTGTTATTCAGTCTTAAAAGGAATGAAATTCTGATACATGTAACATGGAAAAGAGTTTACCAAGTGAATAAGTCAGACACAAAAGGGTAAATACGGTATGATTCCAATCATGTGTGGTACCTAGAGCAGTCAGATCCACAGAAGCAGAGAGCAGAACAGTGATTACCCAGGACTCAGGAAGGAAGGACTGGAGAAGTATTATTTAATGAGTACAGAGTTTCAGTTTAAGTTGATGAAAAGTTCTGGATATGGCGAGTGTAATGGTTGTACAACAATGTGAATGTAAGTGATACCAGTGAAGTATACACTTAAAAGTGGTTAAAACAGTAAATTGTACATTATGTATGTTTTTCCATAATAAAAGAAATGAGGCAGACTTGTTGGTGAACCACTTCCAAACCTAGACCTCAAGAGACTGAGTTTTAGCTTTTGTTCTTGTGCCTTTGCCATCACCAGTAGAACATGCCTGGAGTAGTCTGATGATCCCCAGAGGAGGAGAGAAATATGGGGAAGAGTCAAGTCACTCCAGCCAATCCAGTTTAGAGCAACTGAATTAAGTAAGGTCAGTAAGAATAAATTATTTAACATTTACTTTAAGCCACCGTGTTTTAGACTTTTATTAATGCAGTTGTGTGTGCGATACAGACAGGGAGAAGGCACCACCCCTTGGCTTACAGATCTAAGGTATGGGCAGTCAGAATTTCTGCCTGTGTGCTGAGCCTGTGCTTGCCTGACCTGCATCTTATTAGGTGCTTAAATGCTCGCCTCGTGTTCCTGGGTAACGTCATTGCATTCCTGTGGGAAAGGCCTTGGGGTGAAGTGCACAGAAATCCCCTCCTGGGATAAGAAGCACCCTCCCCCTGTAACAGGGTCGTCCCCAGGAAAGGGGGAAGTTCCAGACTCCGGTTCCACCCTAAGTGGGTGGAGCTGAGCAGGGAAGGAAGATTCTACAGAGAGGAGGACAGAAGGAAGGGAGGAAGAAGGAAGCAGGATGGAGAGCAGCAAGGAGACGTGGAGCAGGCACATGGAGCAGAACGACATGAAGAAGCTGCGTTTGCTTTTTGGTCTTGGACTGGTTGAAACAGATGTGGGTGAGAGACCCGTGGGGAGGTTAACCATGGCAGCTTTCATCTTGATTTTGATTTTGTTCTTTTCCTCCCAGATTTGTCTGACTCTTTCTGACACTTTTCTATGGGTCTCTACTGAAAGGTCCTTTAGACTTGTGGCAGGCTTTTGGGCCTTGCTTTGAGCCAATCCTATTTTCCTGGACTTTAATCCTCAAGGAGATGCGTAACTTTGGATGCTTAACTTAGTAACTATGTTCTTTGTCCTTTCTGTATTGTACTCTAATTATATTAAAGTTCCTTTCCATTAAAGGCCTTATATGTTTGTCTTGATGCAGCGGATGGCAGAACCCATTCAGAGAGGGCAGGTTTGGGGGTTCTGGGGTGCTCCTCTCCCTGTCCTGTAACACCCCTACTGTCCCAAACAGCCTGGAATCAAATATTGATTCATTTTCTAATAAAAGACAGGAAAACTCTGCTTATTTAGTCAAGTAGCATAAAAAGTGAAGCTTGAAACAAGTGCAGCTTTTCAGATCTCTGGAAACAGGCTGTCTCCTCATCACATTTGATTTGGAGAAAAAAGATAGATACCATACACTCTTAAGATGTAAGCTTCATGAATTATTCTGTTTGGTTAGTGAGGACAGACCTCTGGTGAGGTCCATTAGACTTTAAGTTGATAAACAAAACCTTGCTGTTCCCAAGGAAATAGGAGATATTTGGCAAGGAACCACCCCTATTTACCTCTAATCTTCAATTTCTTAACTTCAGTACAATTGATTTAGTATTTAGGCAGAGAAAACAATGGTGGCTACCTCAGTCTGTTTTCTGTGACTGATAAAGTTCTCTGGAAATCAGAAATACTAGTCCTCTACCTAAGTGGTACATTTGTATGACAGCTGGATTAAAAACCCTCCCATCGCTTTGGTATCAGAGGCCACCGGGAGCAGCTAGGACCCTTCTCTTGAGCCCTCTGGGTCTGGGTCTGAGACATGTTCTCAGGGCCCTCCCACCTGGTATTCCTGGTGGGGTGAAGTGAGGCAGAGTCCCAAGGGCAGGTGTGAGGGTGTCCATGGGCGTGGAGTTCTTGTAATTCAATTTGAGACAGGCTCTTGGGGAGCAGCACCTCCAATATTTTTGAGAGTCTGTCTTCTGAGTAATGCCCCTCACTCTGAAAACCTATTAGGGTCAGGAGCAGTTTTGTAGACATCTTCTTAAAAAAAGAAAATGCATTCACACCAATTCATGACTCTCAGAGAACTCTAGATTTTGATAGGATTCTCTGGCTTCAGTTTTCTAATCAGTCAATGGTTTGCAAAGGGTTTTGATGTGGAGTCTGCAGTGGTGCCTGGGAGGGGAGCCACAAACCTCCCAAATTTTGGAAAACCAAGAAGACTTACAAACTACATAGGCGCATCTAGGGCAAACTGTTAAAATTTAGCAGATAAAGAAAAATCTTAAAAGCCATGATGATATAACAAGGACTAGATTTACTCTTACTCTATAAATAGCTAGAAAACTGGGTTTGAAATGACTGTTTTTAGACACTACACAAGACAGGAGAGGACTGTGATCCTTGAATAAAAGGGAAATTGACTGGGTAAACACTATGAATTCCCTGGCTTCCTGCCTAGAGGCACATTCTGAACTGCGAAGCAGGGAGGTTGTGCTGGATTCCTAGGGCTGCCATAACAAAGTACCACAAACTGTGTGGCTTAAAAGAATTTTACTCTCACATTTCTGAAGGTTAGGTATCACAGATCAAAGTGTCAGGAATATTATTCCCTTCTGAAGGATATGAGAGCTCATTTGTTCCATCCTCCTCTCCTAGCCTTTGATTGACTGATGTCAATTTTTGGAGTTTCTTGGATTGTAGATGATTCAGTCTGACCTCTGTTTACATGTTCACATGGACTCTTCCCTAGAATGAGTGGCTCTGTCTACATTTCTCCATTTTGTAAGGACGCCAGTGAGATTCATGCTATTCTAATGACTTCATTTTAACTTGGGCATCTGCAAAGACCCTAGTTCTAAATAAGACCACAGTCATAGGTAGCGAGGGTTAGGAATTTCAGCATCTTTTGAGAGGACACAATTGACAACATAGGCATGTCCCAGGTAGAACACAGCAGTCTAGATGGATTGAGAAGAGTTCAATGAAGCTGAGGCAAGCAGAATTTGTTGAGAATTCTGAGGATGAGGGTGCTACCTAGAAAAAGAGCTTCAGAAATTGACATAAATTTATCTAGTTTTTATACAGCTGAAGATGTCATTCATAGTGAAACTCTCTAAGACTAGGTGAAGGCCAATTAGGGAGCAGTGAGTTTAATATTTCCTAAAGCTCAAAGTAGGCTGGAAGGCCATGTTCTGCAGCCTGAGTGGAACATCCTTGTTGATATCTGGGCCATTCATTAGAACCTCAGAAGTGCCCTAGAGAAAATGCTATGCTTGAGTCGCCCTAATCAATTTTAAAACAAGCTTCAAAAGATCAAATTGAATTCTGAGTAACTCAACTACTTAACCAAAGAAAATCTAACACTCTCTAGAAGAATACAACAAAATCTAGATATAAGATAAAAAATTTATATCATCTAGTGTTCAAATATTACTTGGTAAATGAAGAAACAGGAAAATCTGACTTATAATCAATAAGGCAAAAGTCAGTCAATGGAAATATAGATCTAGAAAAGATATGGATGATGGAATTAGCAGGAAAGAATATTAAAAATCAAAGTATTTAAATGAAAACATACGCACTGAGGAAGAGGATGGAAGTTATAAAAAGAATCAAATGAACTGTTAGAAATGAAATGTTTTATAAAGTGAAAACCTCATTGGGGGGGATTAATAGATTATTTACATTTGTATTACTGTCCCCTGATTCCAACAACTTTAGTTTGGTTTCCCTGTTTTTCAGTTTTCTCCTACCTATTATCTGCTCTCTCCTTAGAGGAAAAGACCTCCTGAATTTTATTAGAGACATAGCTGTATGGAATTTTCCATCCCTGTTGCAATAAGGTGCGGGCCACGTGATTACATTCAGTGAAATGAGGGGGAAGGTGTGTGTACACCTCCTGCCTGGGACATGACTTTAAAAGAAAACAACTTGTTCCTTTGTCTTCCCCTTCAGGCTGCTACTGATAATGTGTATATGGAGCAAACAATCTTGGCCTAGGTGGATAAGGGAAATATTCTAGGATTTCAGAGAAACAATAGATCAAAACAATTTTGCGTGGGTCCCTAGCTGGCATGGGACAGACCAGACATGGGGTGTCTTGTCCTGGACTACTTCATGAGACAGGAGTATATTACTTTCTGCTTGACTAGTATTTTGAGTGTTCGCTATGGATTCCTGAATGTATAGCCTATGACGATCCTAAATATTCCTTCTTTAACAAGGCAGCATCCATTGGCTATACATGTGATCGCATTTTTCTTCACCTCTGGACAGTGAACACAGAGAATGTATTTCCAAAAATTGTGACACGCATCTTGGGATTTAAAATGCTGTTAGTAAGGTTTGCTTTCACAAGTAAAAGACCAGAATAAATCAATTTTAACTAAAGAATGAGTAAAAGTGCTTTAGCCTTCTGTTCCCCACCCCCCCCCGTAACTTATCTTTAAACTGAATACATAGCTTATTCAACTTAAAAACTTCATCCTCAGAATCAGTATCCTCCTCTCCACACATGCAGTGCAGGCCCTGTGTTTTTATGTCCTACTTATGTGTATGTCTCTCTGTGTACTACTTATGTGTATGTCTCTCTGTGTACACAGTAGTGTCTGAGGTTTGTCAGCAGCAATAGTCAAAATAAGGACTCCAACATGAATTCCCATTGTGTATGTTTCTAATAAGTAATTATCCATGTTTCACTGACAATGAGAAAACCTGGCTCACAACAAGGGCTCCTTTCCGTGATGGACATTTCTTTTTTGTGAAAGTAAAAGTAGTAGCAATTATTTTTGGAAGGTGAGCAATTTCTCAGGGTGCCATATACAAGGACACCAAAAGCCATGTGCGACTGTACCTTAGGGACCACTTCCCACCTGCTATGCGCCAACAGGATGGTATCTGTGTTTAATCCAGGGACTAACATATCTGTTGGCCATTTCCATCCTCCCAACCTCAAGGCCTACCCAGGGAATAGTCAGCCACAGCGAGTGACAGTGTTTTCTCTTTTTTCAGACCTCAGGGAGTGAAGGTCTTGAGCTGGTCAGGTGGCTGAGGAGGAAGCACTGTTTGGGAAGGCTGCCTAGCTAATGAGAGTTTTGGCAGCAGAAAGCCTCTATCAACCCTTCTTAACCAGTGAAAGAAAATATTGCCTTTAGGCCGCCATTCCTAAGTCCACTGTGACTCCAAATTGAGCCCAAGCCAGGTGTGATCCACATCTGTGTGAGGGTTTTCCCTCCTGGTGTCACCCGCTTTTTTTTTTTTTTTTTTAAGCACATTAACTGGAGAGTGATAAAAGTTACAAGGAGGACGAGGAGGTATACTGTAAGAAAGTCATATTATATATGAAATTTTATCCTCTGGGAGTCAGTTTAGCTGTAACCTGCCACTAGTTGACATCCCTGATTAAATCAAATTGACCTCACTAACTTTCTTCACTTTTGCCTCTTATTTCACTCTGGTTTTTGCTGCTGAAATAATCTCACACAGGGAAAGAGCCTGAGCTCAAGAGGCAGGAGACCTGCTTGGCCCTGTCACTGCCTTATCCACCCTCTGGCTCACCTCATAGGTTGTGGGACAGGACTGCCTGAGGGCCATCTTTCTAGAAAGCAGCTCTGAATTCATAGCAGTCATTACTCCGTGGATTTTTTTTTTTTTTTTATTTGGAGGACTGGCTATCAGCAGGATTTCTAGTTAGCTAAGAGACAGGCAAGTAGCTGACTTGAGGGCTTCTTCCTGGGATAGATAAAGTCAATGTAGGCCTTCACTTGAGTGAGTCCCACATCCGCAGTTCATTTTCATAAGTTCTTAGCTTAAATGAGCAGAAGGCAAGGGTTCAGAGGGCATATTTCCCTTTCTTTCCAGCCAAATAGTTCCAAAAAAGGCAGCTGAGCTTGACAAACCAATTGTACACAGCAAGGCATGTAAACGGACTGAAAAAGGTTCCTGAGGAAGAATGGTTTGAAAGTGAGGATAACATAATCTGAAAGAGGAGGAGAAAAAAGTGCTCTGGGGTTTTTCACTTATTTAACTGCTATCTAAAGAAAAGAAAGCTGTGGCAGATTAGGGCACGCTGTGTAAAAATATTAAAGACGTGGCATTATTACTTCATGAGCTGGCTCCAGGCCTGTCAGGGTTTTCATTATAATCCTGTATTTTTCACGGAGTTAAAACTTAACTATAAAAATGATGTGTGCTGGGATGAAACTTGGCACTTGGTGTAGTCAGTCTGGGAGTCCTTTCCTTAATTTAATTTTATAAAACTGGAAAACACTCAGCCATTTAAAATTTATGGAGGGATCTCCATTCTGCACATGGTATGTGGCATGCACAGGCCTCACTCTAAGGCTATGGGGCAACCTGTCAAAAGTAGGGAAGCTGCCTCACTGCTTTTTCTGACTCCTTCTCCATTCAGGTTTGGGGACCCCTTGGGTGATAGAGATGGTCTCTAAAGTAGCACAGAATGAGTGGGAACTGGCGCCAGGCAGCAGGCTAAGAGACATGATTAATTCATATAGGAAAAAACCTCAGTTCCTTACTCCCCATTTGTCAGCTGGACCCCAGAAGGCTGTGGGAGAAGACAAGCAACTTCAATTTTCACTCCGATTTCTGGGACCTCCCAATGAGCTGGTCATATAACCAGGCCAAGACGATTCCTATGTACATTTGCCCAAAGAAAACGGACTTTTAAACATTCCTGGAAAAAGGAACTATGCTAGCCCATTTTCCATTCCCCAAATGTCTTTTTACCCCAAGGGCAAGCTTTGGGTTTCCATTGGCAGGGGGTATGCTAATGTCTCCATGCTCCTGGGCATCTGGTGGTAGAACCTGATATATTTCTCAGCATGAGAAGTAGCTCCATCCAGATTTATGACTTGATTAAAGCTTTGCCGGCTCCAAAATGATTTGGTTAGTGCTTGATTGCTGCCCTCATCCATACCCTTAGGACCTGGTTATTCTTTTGTAGGTAAGGAAGGCGAGATGCCACTTAGATGTGTGGAGGTGCACAGTCTTGACTGTGGAAATGGTCACACAGTGTGTGGGTGTGCAGTGCGACACCATGCTTACCCAAGGTTGACTGGGCCACCTGGGGTGAGGGGAAGGAGGGCTCTGGGAAGTGGGTCCAATTTCTTTAAATTCGCCATAGCTTTGACTGTGATGGGTCCGAGCTTAAGTGGATAATACACAGGGTTCCTGTGTGTCCCTGTCTACCAGTAGTCTCTTGGCACAAAATATACCTTTAAAAACACAACAATATTTTTTTAAATTTCAAATTTCTGGGTTTATAAGTCCCTTGTTGACTCTACCTTCAGCTATTGGCAGGTGAGCTCTGCCCTCAGGACTGAAGGCTGGGAGCTGACTGCTGGCTGCCTGGAGCCAGGAAGGAATTTCACACCCCTGGTGACATGGCTCTTTAACGAGCCTCAGAATGTGAATCACACTTGGGCCATGACTGCCCCAACCTAGAGCTCCCCTCTCCGGGTATGTTTATGGGTTCTACAAGAACCTAGATCAGCAGGCAGCCAGCCAGACCGATGTTTCAGATTTGGTGCAAAATAGGACAATATCTCAGGATTCTTGAGAAGTGCTCTGTAGTGATCAAGGAGCTGCTGCTGTGAGACGGAAATGACAGTTTCAGAGGCAAAGCCATGACTCCACGCGTGTTCTCTTCCCTCGAGTAACAGGGCCTTTCTCCCCCCTTGGCCCAGCCAATGGAGAGGCAAGCTAGAGACATCCAGGTTAGGTTAGGGGAAAAAAACAGCCAGCAGCAGATTGGAGCCAGTGTGCTTTCATGAACTCAGCCTCGGTTTGGCTCTGTTTATGGGCCAGAGCTTTTGCAAAAGAAATAAAAACCCACACACGTGAAAAAAGAGCCTTTGCTCACAGCCCTGTACACACCCCATTTCAGTTCTCTTCTGCTGAACCAAAGCCACAAAACAGCAGTGGATGTGAAGAATGGCTAATATTCATAGCAGGTATCCTGAGAGGCCTCACTGGGGCAGGCCACAGAGTTCAGCACAAAGTCACAGGAAGGAGCAACTGCTGACTTGGAATTCCAGAGTGAGCAGTAGGGATGGGGCTGTTGGGGGAGCATGAGGTCCTCTCCTGAATTTATTATCCCCATATAGGTCTCCTGGGCCTTGCGGCTCCAGAAACTTCTCAACAAAGTAAAGAAAATAATAAACAATGTGAGTGAAGTGAACAAGAGTTAAGCAGGCGAGCTCAAGTAGGGATGAGCGCCATGTACTGGTGCATGGAGTGAGGAAGGGTGGTCACGGCGGTGTCTGCAGGAGGCTGCTAGCTAACAACGTCTGTTCAGGAAAATAGTACATCCTGGCTGGTGAGGTCTGACATTTGGCAGCTCAGCCGCAAGAGAGTATGGTCTGCAAAGGACCCACAAATAGAGATGTCCTATAAAGAGGAGGTCAGAACGCTGACTGCAGAGGCTGCCGCTGTCAGCTAACGTGCATCGAAGGGGCACGGAGCAGTTGTCCAAATGCGTTTTATTTTTTTCCCTAGCATCATGCACACTGATTCATTTTGGATCCTAATCATTTATGAGTTAGCTTCCCAGAATTGCCCTGGCCCTATATATTCCAGAAACTTCCATGAAGCATTCACGGCTTAAGGGAGATGTGGTAGGTTCAGATCCCTGGGGACAATTCTGACCTTTCAAAGAATTGCCTGGACTCAGAGGCCCTAAACAACAATGAAGTCTCCTTAAGAAACCTGAGACTCTGGGCAATCTAGGTCTGGATGAGGCAACTTCTGGATCACATTTATTCCTTTTGCGATTCCCCACTGCATTCTCATCAGGGGAAGGCCGGAGATCTAGAATGGAAAAGGCATTTTGGGAAAGGGATATTTGTCTGGTCTCCATACAACTGAGGGAAGTGAGAGTTAATGCTCCTACTGAGCTTCTCAAAGGCCTCACTAGAACATCAGCGATATGAGAGCCTAAAGGTCTGGGCTTGGGGAGAGCAAGGCGTGGAGCATGGCGGGGAGGTCATGCCTGTTATTCGGAACCTCACTGGATACCTCCACTTTTAAAATGTGGAACTAGCATTCCATCAATTTTGCTCAGAACTTTCTAAAGACTACACCTGGGGCTTTCCATAGAGAAGGGAAGACAACTTTTCCCTATATTAATGAGGTTCCCTTCCTCACTTCTGGATAATAGTGGGCAGGTGTGTGAAAGTGTTTACTATATGATACTAACATATTGCAATCTCTTTGTTCAGTCGAAATTATTTCTTAAAACTAAGCAATAGAAAGATTTTTGTCATTGTTGTTAAGAAAACCTAGCTGGATATCAACAAGTTTTGTATTTTTTGGTAAAAGGCCACAAGATAAATATTTTAGACACCGTGGACCGCATGGTAGTCTGACATCATTCCTCACCTCTGCCATTGCAACTTGAAACAGCCATAGATAGCAGTAAATGAAATGGACACAGCTGTGTCCGACTAAAACCTCTTTTACAAACAGGTACTAGTCTAGACTTGGCCTGGGGGCCAACTCTTGGGCTAGGGTCCGAGATCATTAGTTTCTGTACACCGAAAAGAAACAGTGTAGTAAAACCATCAAGTGCCAGTGCAAAATACATTTTTATCTCCAAAGCTAGAGGACTGTCATTTTCATAAGATGAATTTAATACCATTTTTGCTTAATAGGCTCAATTTGTTGCTTTAAAAAGTACCAGTGAGTGTTTATTATAGGTTAAAATAATGTTCAGAAAAATATAAAAAACTAAAAAATGTGAGCCACTATGAATGTTTTCCCTTCCAAACACACTGAGATAATAGAACATACTATACATATATATTGGTCTCTGACCTTGAATGCTGGCATTGGGTTCTTATCCCTTCCAATTTCCTGAGTGATGAGAGCACTGGGACCACCATTTATTTGGTTTCAGAGAGTTTAGATGGGCACCTGGATGCCTTCTTGAGGGGGCCAGTGACCAGAAAGACCAAGCCATAATTAGAAACTTGGGATTTACAGCCCTCCCTTCTCCAGAGACAGTGTAGTGCTAGAATGGAGTAAATAATTGATCAAGCCTTGATGAAGCCTTCATAAAGACCCCAATGGTTATGGGGTTTGGGAGCTTCCTGGTGAGCGAACATATCCAGGTACCAGGAGGGTGACCTGTCCCAGCTCCTCAGGACAGAAGACTCCTCTGTCCCTTGCCCTATATATCTCTTCAGTAGTTGTTTATTTGTATCCTTTGTCACCCTCTAATAAATTGATAAAAGTGTTTTCCTGAGTTGCACAAATTGCTCTAGCAAAATAATTCAACCTAAGGAGGGGGTCATGGAACCTCTACTTTGTAGCTAAACTGGACAGGAATTGGTACTACTAGCTATTGAATCTGAAGTGGGGTGAAACAGTCTACCTTAATCATCATCAGAAAGATGGATGGTGTCAGAACTGAATTATACCATAGAACATCAAGCTGGTGTCAGGAATTACTTGTTAGTATGGGAAAACCTCCCTTGCAATTAGTGAGTAGAAGTGTCTGATGGGATTTATCAGAGATACACAGATGAAAAACAGGGTTTTTCTCTACTTCACACACACATGCACTGGGTAGGTAGACTGATAAATCTTGTGCTTATCAATGAATATAGATAATATCTTTTAAAATTGTTGCATAAGAGCTTCCCTAGTGGCAGAGCGGGTTGAGCACCACACTCTGAAGCATCAGCTGCACGGCAGTGCCAGTTTGATCCCTGGCCAGGGAGGGGACCCACATGGCACAGCAGACCTCTCTTGCTTCGCTTGCTGCTCCCCTCAGCAGTTTATTTCAATCAGTCTGCCTGTTCTGCTCCCCACTCTCCCTCTGGTGAATCCCCTCACCTCCCGTGACTCTGGCCTGTATGTACCCCAGCTCTTGTATACATAAATAAATAAATCTTAAAAAAAATAAAATTTTTGCATAAGCTTTTAACTGTAATTTTAAATTTTATTTAAAAAATTGATTTTAATTTTATATATTTTACATTATTTTTCATTTTTGTGCAGTGTATATTTCTTAAGCTTCTATAGGTGACTGCATCTTTTAAAATTGTTGCTTAAGCCTCTATAGGTGTTGCTTAAGCTTCTATAGGTAATCATCTCTAGATGATTATATTTTTCCTATTTTTTTTTTTACCAATAAAAACAGTGGTATGGTGATTTTTTTTTTTTTTTTAGTGTATGTATCTCTGTATCAAAAAACCCTTTAGGTGAAATTATTGAAGTAGCACTGCTGGCTCAGGATTTTTGAAAACTATTGATACACGTTGCCGAAATACCTTCCAGAAGTGTTATGCCAATTTATGTTTTGGTTAACAATGCATGATAGTGCATGTTAACTAATTCTTGGATATTGTGGTTGGTAGGCAGAATATTGATCTCCAAATATATCTATTGCCTACTTCCTGAAACTTATGGATCTGTTATATACTACATGGCAAAAGAGATATTGCAGACATAAGAAAGGCTCTTGAGGTGGGAAATGATTCTGGTTTACCCAGGTAGGCCCAATGTAATCATAAGAGACCTTATAACGAGGATGATAGAGGGTCTGAACGATGTAAAGAAGATGCTTGTCCATCTTGACGATAGAAAAAGGGCGAAAGTATGTTGGTGGCTTCTAGAAGCTGGAAAGGGCAGAGTAACACATTTCCCTTAGAGACCTCAGAATGAACACAGCTTGGACAACTTTGACTTTAGCTGAGTATGACTCACATTTAACATCTGATTTGTATAACTGTAAGAGAATAAGTTTGTGTTGTTTTCCCTAAATTTGTAGAAATTACAGTAGTAATAGGAAATTAATGCAGATCTCATTTTTTTTTCATTTTTACTAATCTCATAGACAACAAAGATTTTCAATTTTGTTTGATTTTTATCACTAGTAAGACTGAATCTTTTTTGACACATAGCACATAGGTAATGGTGCTGTGTCATGGTTCTTCTTGAGAAACTGAAGAACACTGTGGCTGCTTTCACCAGAGAAAGGCAAGGATACATCTGTGTGGGGAGAGAGGTGAGAGATTACTGGTGTATAGAGAGGGTTCATTTAAATAAGAAAATATATCATAGTTAGTGGGAGTCAGAGAATTACAACTATCAAAAGGCCAAAGATTAGAATAAATCCTGTGTCTTAGATATGTATTGGGGATATGAGGGAGGACTCACGGGTCCTAAAATATACATAGACAAATACAGCCAGTATGTTTGCCTATGTGTATGGACTCATCTACTGTTATGCTTTCCTTCTTTCACTAATGGCATTAGAATAACGATGCTCCAGACCTGACTCTGAGATCTTGGTTTCTAAATGTGATTCTCTGAGACTGGAGACTCGAGCCTGGACTATCCTGCTGTGTCAGAACACAGTGAAGTTCTCAAAGAACGATATCAAGGGTACAGGAGTTATGGTAAAGATTCTCACTGGCTGAAACTGGGAAAACCTTTTTTACATCAAAATAAAAAAGGATAGCAATAAATTATAGCCCAATGGATAAATTAGGAATCCACAATTCTATACAGATATATATATATGAATAAATTGAAAGTTCAGTGAAAAATGAGGTTTTTATCATAGTCCCAAAGCACCTCTTTATAAGATACTGATTACAGAGGAGAAAGAATGTTTACAATTGGAAATATGGCAGATACCATGTGATCAAGTGATTGGAGTTACCATCAAATGTAATGACATATGGAAATCATATCATGTGACTGGGTAGGGGCAATGAGAAAAGCCCAGTGTCATTTCTGTGCTGTTTCTGCCAGAGATGCATAAATTAATCTCAACATAAGGGAACATCAGACAAATCAAAATAAAACATTTGAAAGGACAGCTCATAATTGTTAAAATTTCTGGGGTCACGAAAGTCAATGGAAGCCTGAAGAACTAGTCCAGGCTGAAGGAATGAGGGGAGAGCTAAACACCATGTCTGATCTGGGACTAAGATCTCCTGCTATTCGGGACATCATTAGGATAACCGTGAAAGAAACACACTGAGTGCCGGGGTGTCCTGTCAGCTCACTCCAACTGACCCAGGTAGCACAAGAGCTGATGAAAAAGGGCAACCAAAGCAGCAAGATGCTGATGGCTCTAGAAATGGGGTTTAGGTTCATCTTCTACCTATGTTATGATTCTGAAGGATATGGCATACTTTCTCCACCCAGCTTCTTCTCTGAGAATGTCTCTTTTCTAGCCATTTAATACGACATACAACTCAAAGCTCATAACATAGTAACTCTGCTTTATTCTAATACTGATAATTTCTTCTCAAATCTTTAATAATACCTAAATCTGTCAGGGTTAGCATATCATCTGACTCTTTTTAGTCCAAAATGAAGTTCTTTAAGTTTAATTAGTCAAATTATAATTGTTCAAATAATTATTGTATTTTGACAAACCAAAAACATTTCATAATCAAATCAAATTTTGTGTAAAACATTCAGGTTCTCAAATTTGAAAACAGCTCTGTAAACAAGTCTTATTGTATTTTACTTTTCCCCCAATTGAAATTTTTATATTTTTTCTCTCTGCAGCCACATCATTTAGGAATAATTTCAGTGTGCTTAGAAAAATCTTTAGCAGCATCTCAAGCCCTAGTGTCTCCCTGCTATGCATTTCTGCACTGACTGTGAGGCTTCAGCCTCTGAAACGTGGCTTCCAGAAAGGATCTAAGATGCCATGAAAGTTCATTAAATTTGAGAACAGCAGGATTACAAAGAGGAAAATTAAGAGGAGGTACAGTTTTTATGTGCATAGAAACACTATGGTCATTTTCTTTCAGGCCTAAATCCGTTTTCTGATCTCAGAAAGCTGGCAAGACAACAGACACAAGGGCTTGTGCTGGCTTATCTCTCTCGATACCACTTCAAAGAGTCCCACATTAGACACAAAGGTCCCTGCCATGTTCCAGAAAGAGCCCTGAATGAATTTTTGGTCTTATCTCCTTGGCAGTACAAGGGATCTCATTATTTCTGAGCAAGAATCGCCAACAGAGAAATGGAGCATTCCATAATCATAATGGATTTTCACATAAAAAGATTCTTGACAGAATGATGTTTTTGGAAAGAAACTTGTCTTTCTCCATACCTTTCAGAGATAAAGTATTAAAGGTGAAGGATAAAAGAGAAATTGAGTTTTTAAATAGATTAGACATATGACTAGGTTATGTTTCTAGAATAAGAATACAGTTATTATTCTCATCATCTTTTCTTTTGGCCTCCCCTACCTCTGCCCCAATTTACTATCTAAGCCTTGTTTTGTTAGGCTATCATGGACAGGGAATAGGAGATGTCAACAAGATCCCTTTTCAAATGCTTTTTCAGAGACAGTGAAAATCCTTTTCTATCTTCAGGAATGTTACCTGCAATCCTAGCAGTGTGGCTATCTTGGCAAAGCATCACTCCCACAATGCTCATGTAAACATTGAAACAAAACAAACAACAGCAAAAAAACCCCAGCTCTCCTGTGGGGTCCCTTATTGGGATTTTAATAGTGTGGAGATGTGATTCTGACCTGCTCTCCCTACCCTCCATCCTGCCCACCAGTGGAGGGTGTTTTCGTCCCAGCTGGTGCCCGGTTTGCAAGGACCAGGTGGGAACAGGAAGCGGTGTGATGCTCAGGATCAGGCAGTACTCAGCACATATGGAGGTTCACGAACTGCCTGTGGAATTGCACTAGGCTTCCAATCCAGGCTTTATTCATTCATTTTTACACAGTTAGAACTTACACTTGATCCAAATTTTAAAAATAACAAGAGGGAATGTTGTAAAAATTCTCCCTCACCCCTTCTGTCCGTCTCCCCTCTCCAGTGACCTGGTTCCTCTCCTTACAGTCAGTGTTCGGTGTTCCTAGTAATGTGCAGTGACATTAAAAAAAGGATATTCAAACTGATACCTAAATGAAAACAAATACCTGCCTCTGTTTATTTTTTTTTCTTTCAAGAGCAAAGTGCAATTAACTGTGCTCCTTTGGGACTTTGGGGCTTTAGGGTCTAAGGGAGTTCCAGGTAGCCTAAAATTATAATAGTTATAATGCCAATGTCAACATCCCTGGGGAACAATAAGAGGAAGTTAAAGGTGTGTGTGTGTGTGTGTGTGTGAGAGAGAGAGAGACAGAGAGACAGAGAGAGACAGAAGGAGAACTTAAAAACTCGGATTCAGAGGGCAAAAATGAATCAGAAAACAGAATCTGGGTACTCATTCTCCTGCTTCACAAAAGACAGAAGAAACTGAAACTAATTATGGTAAGAGGTTCAACAAACTTCATTTCCACAATATTTGCCAAACTCAACTTTTCCACTTTTTCCCCCACAACGTTAGCAGGGAATAAGAAGTGGAAAGGTGGAAGAGTGCAAACAATCACAAGTGGCAATAAGTTATTGAGTTTTGATTCCTCTATTTGCACAAACAGTCCTCTCTTTGCACAAAACCTCAAGTGAGCCCAGGCATCTGGACTCCATAGACAAAAAGTGTGGGATATAGAACAGAAGGACCTTGTCGTCTGCTTTCTATCCCTTGCTGTCGCTCAATGAGGGACATCTAATTCACACTTCTGTGCCTTTCCTGGCCTACCAGAGTCTGTGAATTGCTGCGTGGTGCTGCTCAAGTCCTATTTCCCCAAGAAGTGTATGGCAGATGTGGTGAGTGCTCTGTATTTTATGATTGATAGTCTCTAAGACAATCAGCATCTCCCACCACCCCCCAAGGTACTTAATAAAACAACAATGCAATCTGTATTCCAGGGTAGCAAAGAGGAGCAACTAAGAGAACTGCTCTTGGCTAGAAAAAAAAAATGACTTCACAAGTCCAGAACTTCCCCTGTGACTGTTTTCCTTGAGGTCTTAGAAATCCTACTTCTGCTGCTATCCTTGCTTCTAGCCCCAGGAATAAGGCAATGACCAAGTTTTATGGGGTGCTTTTGAATATACAAAAGGTTTTACATTTTAAATTTCATTTGATTCTCAAATCAGTCCAGAGAGGCAGATTATCAACCCATTTTACTGATGAGAAAGCAAGACTTATAAAGATTAAAGGAGACTCATAAAGGTTATGTGACTTGACCATAGCTCAACTCTTATCCCCACATTCAAGTTCTTTCATTCTTTTGTTTCAAAAGTGGGTAAATTTCTTTCACTTTTATTGCTTCCTTTATCTGAGATAGTTTTAAATTGTCAAGAAATAGAACTAAAATGTATTTTACATTAATTAGCAATATAAAGTATAAATAGCATAATGCGGGTAAGTTAATAAAAAAATAGGTTGACTAAAGCTGAATCCAGTATCTTTATCCTGCCCCTCCCCGCCCACCCCCCCCCCAAAGACCTGGTCCCTAAGGGCATAGTCTTCCCCCACCAGCTTTATTGAGATATAATTGACACATAACACACATACATTTAAGGTATACAATGTGTTGATTATATGTATATTGCAAAATGATTACCATCAGTGTTAGCTAACACCACCATCACATCACACAATTACCATTACTTTTTTTGTGGTGAGAACATTTAAGATCTATTCTCAATGACTTTCAAGTACATAATACATTATCCCAAGGGCATTCTTAAGTTTCCCCAGCTCTTCCACTTCAAGAAGGGGAGGGCTAGGGCAACAGCATGTACTGCCAAAATAATAATGACTGACATTAATTGAGCACTTACTGTGTGCCAAGGCACCTTTCTAAGTGCTTTACATATATTACCTCATTTACTCCTTGCAAAAACCCTGGAGGTATATGTAGTTATTACTCTATTTTACAGTCAAAGGCAGAGAATTTCCAGAACTCACTCAAGGTCAAGCAACTATTAGCATGTGGCAGAGCCAGGCATTCTGGCTCCAAATCCTGGCTCCCAACCACTACGCTATGCAAGCTCTAATGTGCAAAAAGTGCCCCAACAGTCAGCACAGGCCGTAGATGGAGAGACAGGAATAGAACTTCCAGGAGAGAACCGAAACTTTGGCTTTTAAAATAAACCCACAGAGTAGCCATTCAGCTCTCTTATTCTCCCTCCTCATCTATTTTTACTACTTTCTCACCATTACTTCTGTTAGGGGACACTCCTTGCACTTCTATGCTCCCACATAGAACTGGCATAGAACAAACCCTTCAATTAGGCATTCATCTCCTGAAGAACTTGTGATAGATCCTAGTGAGGAAGAGACTAAACGTTTTGGCTTAGCCATTCAACAGAAAAGTAAGGGAATCAGGCAAGAAATTAACACATATTAGTTTTGTACCAAGCCCTAAACTGGGCACACTGCATAATTCCTTGGTATAATCGGATGGGCATATAGCTATGGCCTGAATGTCTGTATCCTCCTCCAACCCAATTCATATGCTGAAGTCCTTATGCCCGATATGATGGTATTAGGAAGTCGGACCTTTGGGATGTACTTAAATCACGAGGGTGGGACCCTCACAATAGGGCTAAAACAGGCCCATAGAGATCCCTTTCTATTACGTGAGGATGCACTGAGAAGGCACCATGTTATGAACAGGGACATGGCCCCTCATGGGAATGTGTTGGTGCTAGAGCCATGATCTTTGACTTCCTGCTCCATAATGGTGAGAAGTGGACTTCTGTTGTTTACATGTTGTTATGGCAATCTGAATGGAATAAGATAATTATTTGCAAATGAGGATGCTGAGGGTTTAGAAATATGTCTTCTAACTGACTGCTCCTGACCTCTTTACCAAGTCAGCTGAACGCCGAGGCAGGAAGCCGTAGGTCTTGATCATGTCTTCCCTTCTGTCTGCCTCTGGCTCTGAGCCTACTATATAAAGCTGCCTCTAGCACCATCTAGACCCAAGGAAGCACCAAACCAGAGAAGATATTTTCACTGGTTTGGGGTTCTTTGGTTCAGGGTGGAAGAAGGATTTATTAGGGAAAGTGTAGAGTTCCTTATTTTCCCACTGATGGACTTTCAATACCTGTCTATTTTAAGGACATTGGACTCATTTATATCATTCCTGTTAGCTGTGCTGGGGAGGACAGACAGGCCTGGGAATTGTGTCTTGGTGCCAGGAAAGGGCAGGAGCAAGTGTGAGTGAGTTTCTCAAGGTCCCTATTTCCTGATTATTTGGAGTCTTAAAATTAGCCCAGGCCTGGATGCTTGCTGTGGCTTGGAACAGTGGCTAGACAGGGAGATTTACTGCCCTGCTTTCTGTATCCAACTATTTTAAGTGTCACTTATGCTCTGGTGTCTTTTTAAATTTATGTGCGTGTGCTCCAATCCAAAGAACTGCTGTATTCCTTCCTGTGGCTTCCTCGTAAATGCCCTCTGATATAGTGATTTTTGTTTTACATTATATATGCTATTGAGCTTCCTGCAGTCCCTATGGGGTATCTACTCTCTTCTTTAGATTTTCCCTTAAAAAAGACAAAAGGGCAAAAAGACGTGCCACAAACAACCACAAAATGCTGACCTTTCTTCTTTATAGCAAAGCATATGCTCTTTGTGGGCAAAGCTATAGGAAATCAGAAGCATTTTCCTTGTGACATAAAACCTCAGGCTTCCAATATAAATGAGGAAACAGATGCCAACTCATGTCTCTTTGAAAAGGGCAGGCTACTTTTCTCTACTTTCCCTCTTCTCATCAAATATGCTAGCCCTCCCCTTCAGGGTTCCTTTGCCACATCTGCAGTTTCTGGTGGGGCGAGTCCCCACTGTGGATTAATTTTTACCTAACCTTTGACCATCAGAAACTGCTGTTCCCATTACAATCTTTTGAGAGGAAGTAGTGATGACTCCAACCTTCCCAACGAGCACGCTGACAGGTGGCTTCCCACCAGCTGTGGCCTGGGGCACTCACTAAGTGTTGCAGTGTGGATGTCCTCATCACAGGCTCAGGAAATGTCCTGTCCAGTCTGTACCGAAGAATCAGGAAGTGTCCTGGGTGCAGTGAGGGTGGAAGGATGTGGGCCAGATGATAAAGTTGCAATTATAATAAAAAAATGGGAGCTGGAAATGACACCAGAGGGACATCTCAGCCAGGGGTCCGCTACCTAGTCCTGATTTTGTTTTTAATAATGTGTTCCAGAGATTTAAAAGAACATATGTATGTGTGCATACATTTGGCTGTTTTATACATCATTTATTTGTTCTCAAATTTTATTGATTTGCCAATCAGTTATATGATTTTTGGGAGGACGACTTCACACCTCCATATGTGTGCACTTGCTTCACTCACTCTCCACCGAAGTCCCAGTGCTTAGTCCTGATGTTAGCTGCCTGAGACTACTTACGCATCCTCTTTTTGCCCCGGACCTAGAAGCTAGCTGGAAGACCTCACAGATGGGCACTATCTCTAATGACACAGTTGTGGTCGGCTCTCGTGACATCAGCAGCTGAGTGCAGGGGTGCCAAGCTAGGAGCTGAGGGCCAAATGCAGCCTCAGTGGCACACAGCCTCACCCCTTTATCTACTTATTGTCCGAGGCTGCTTTAGTCTACAACTGCAGTTGAGCCTCAGCAATTGGGACTTTGTGGCCTTCAGTTGCTGAGCATTCTCTAGCCAACCTCTTACAGAAAAGTTTGTTTAGCCCTGGCCTGGGGGTGGAACTTCAGGAGGTGAGTGGGGACTGATGACTCCAAGTTGGAGCACTGCAAGGTGGCCTCATGGAAGGGCTTGAATTGCACCCTGGAGATCTCTAGGACTTAGTTAGGAAGGATGCGGCAGGAGAGGGCAAGCCACAGAAGGAAGGCTCATATCACCATGGCCTGGGTTGCTAGGGGAAAGATTTGTAAGGGAGGAATTACTTGAGACAGGAACAAAATGGAAGGATGGCTATAGAGGCTAGGTCTGAACAGCAAAAATACTCTACATATGATAAAAGATACCATTTTCCCATGTCAGTTCCCAGATGAGGAGTGGGGGTATATGGCACTGACATTTAGCATCTGTTCTGAGAATCAACTTTTGAAAGAACTAATGCCTAGCCCCAACCCCATAGATTCTGTTTTGATTGATCTGTTTTTTTTTTTTTTTTTTTTTTTAAACTTCTCAGGTGACTCTATCCCTTGATGAAGGAAATAGCCAGGCACGTGTCTACAGAAGCCCAGCTCAGAGCCAGGTAGACCTAGCAGGTGCCCTGCACATATGAGTCAAATTAAGTCAGCAATATTGGCTTGTACCAGAGCCAGCCTGATAAACCTGTTTTACTGGCCTCAGCTATGTAACATTTAGTTGGCCACATGGTTTCCAATAAAAGAAATCACTTCTGCTTGCCCTTGCCTGATCCTGGAAAAGTCCTTGATGCTTAGTGCAATATTGAGTTCGCTTATACATTGACATTTACAGACTTTTCTCTCACTGTTATTTTTGCATGATCACTGACAAGGCCTTACACAATCTGCTGTCTGCCTCCTGACCTCCCTGATGGTCTCTCTCTGTCACACAGTTCCAATGACACCACTTCTGCCGCGTGATACCGGCCTCTGTTGTTCCCTAAACACAAAGGCATCACCCTGCTTCGAGGACCCCATACTGGCTCTTCTTCTACCTGCGCTGTTCCTTTCCCCTCCTCTTTCCCTCCAGACGTGCTCAAGGCTGCGTAGCTCTCATCCAAGTCTTTCCATTCCAGACCATCTCATTTACATTGGCATCCTCTTCCCACAGCCACGCTCTCTCTCTTTCTTACCCTGCATAATTTTTCTCCATAGCACTACCACCTTCTAACATATGATGTGAGCCACGTCGTTATGTGTATTTCCTACTTCCTCTACTATAACTCAATCTCTATGAGAGGAGGGTTCTTGATCTATTTTGTTCCCTGCTATATCCCCAGTGCCTTTGCTGATACCTGAGACAAAGCAGGAACTCGCAAAGTGTGTGTTTATCGTGTCAGTGCTCAGAGAACTTGTGCTCATCTTTCTGGACTGAGTTGGAACAATTCCTCTCTTAAACCCTCCCAATTCCCCCCTTGACAAAAAAAAAAAAAGAGTCCCCCTTTCTGTTGGCTTCCTTGGCAATTCTTTAGGCCTTTCCTCACACACGGTTGGCTTTTCCACTCCTTACGCTACTTCTGAATTCCTCCCAAACTGGGAGGAGCGCACAGGTCCTAGCATCCAGTAGAGATCAACTCCGTGTGTGTTAAGGAAATGAGCCAGGATTTAGCAACAGAAGCTTTGGACTCTCCTTCTCCTTGTAACTAGACTTTCCAAAGTCACATGCCTATCTAGTTCTTCCTTGCACGCCAACATCTTGACTTGAGTCATCACCATGTGAAAAGGGACCTCAGTTGCAATGAGGAAAGTAAAAAATTGGATGTTTTAGAGACTCCCTTGATCGTCTGGCTATCTTTTTCTTCCCACATTAATGCATTAACCAAGTCCTGTCCATGCTGCTTCTGAGGTCACTCTCCCCTTAGTCATTCAGGTGATGGCTCCTCACATGCTTTGTTTTCTTGCTTCTGAACTACTGCTGGTTCCTCTGCCCAGGAATGCCTGTGCCTGGGGTGTCCTCTCCTCACTTGTATAATTTGCATCTTATATCCCAATTCAAATATCCCAGTCAAAATATCTCCTCGCTGGAGAAATCTTGCCAAATGCTTAGATTAGAACTGTCCGGTCACATTTCCTGAAAGTACCCAGCCTTTTCTCTTCTTATCAAGTCCTCTTATTTGAATTTTTAACCCATTAGACTCAAAGTGCCCCCCAGAGCTCAAACTGTGGGTGGGTATGTTTGTCTGTTTTGCTCATCCTCATCGATCTGCTGTATCCTTAGTATCTAGGAAAGTAGTCAGTGCCTAGTTAATGCTCACTAAATTTCCCTCGGAGGAATGAATAAGGGCCAGTTTTGTCCATTGTCCTTACTGTGTATTCCTGGCCTTAGTACAGTGCCATAGCAGGCATTCAAGAAATATTTGCTGAATGAGTAAATGAATCTATGATTGAGGGCCTTCTTAGGCCCTTTCAGAGGGCTTTCGAATTTGAATACTTATATTTATCCAACTGCTTTGTGATATATGGTCCTACTCTGAGAGATTTATATGTGAACTGACTGTGAGTTCCACCTTAGACTCCAACCCTGGTCTTGGAGTTTCCAGACACTGCTCCTTCACCAGCACAACATGACATGTAGGAATGGCCTAGTCACCTCTTCACATTGGATAAAGAAATAATTTTCATCTTTTAGCATGAGGTCTTGCTCTTGCTCAAGGGGAGCATCATTGCCAGTCAGACTACAACTCTCAGCTCGTCAGTGAGTACAGAAGAAAACACGCAAGCCTCCTGTGTCCAGAGGTCAGAAGACAGCAGCCAGTGGGGCTGTTCCCAGACCAAGGCCCCCGGGCTAAGGGCCTGCTGCCCTGTGAGCTTGTGGCGGCTGCTGGGAGGATGCTGTGTGTGTTGGCTGTGCCCTCGAGCGCCCGGCTGGGGGAGGTGCCAGGCACAATGACTTCTTTCAATGAAAAACTTGACTCCGCAAACTCAGCCTCTAATGCCTGCATCTCTGCCCCCTGGTAAATCACAAGACATGAGGAAAGGCTGTGCTGAGCTAACAGGGCATGAGTTTCTAGCAGAGATGTCACGAAGGCTCCCTCCAGCTGGGGAACTGGTGCTTGCTCCTTCACAAAGGAGGGCTTGTGCCTAAATATAGGACATGGACAAGCCTTAGGTCTATATTCTGTGTGGGGCCTAAAGAAGATATACTTGGGAAAGGGACGGAGCTGCTTTTCCTAATCTAGTAACCAATAGTATAATTATGCATCTCATTTTACCAGAGGCACTTGAGGTCATCAGATTCTGACAAAAATCAGGTTCTTAATAACACAAATTTTCTCTTTTCTGACCTCCCTGAGAAAGATTTCTACTCCAGTCAGTTTTTTCATGTTTGCTTGTTTCAGGTTTTTTCACTTAGGAGAAAGCGTAACTCAGTGACCAGGTAAAAGGCAGGGTAATTCAGTGGAACCGACAATGGTCCTGCTTAGAGATAGGAGATGCCTGGTCACCACCTCAGCATCCTTTCCACATGAGGTGGATGGACTACAACAGGGATCAGGGAACATTTTATGTAAAGGGCCAGATAGGAAATATTTTAGACGTGGGTCATATGGTCTCTGTTGCAAGCACGCAATCCTGACATGGTGTGAAAAAAGTTAGACAATGCATACACAATCAGTGGGGGTGGCTGTGCACCAAAAACACTTTAATTACAGAAACAAATGGTAAGCTAGATTTGGCCCATGAGTTGTGATTTGCCAACTCTAGGAAACATTGTTTTTTTTAAAAGTGTCTATGTAACTACAAACAGGAGCATGAAAAAAAATGTTTACCATTATTAGAGAAATGCAAATCAAGACCACAATGATATGCCACCTCACACATCTGGGAATGACCCATATTGAAAAGATCAGAAAGAACAAGCGCTGGTGAGGATGCAGAGGAAAAGGAACCTTCGAACAGTGTTGGCGGGAATGCAAACTGGTCCAGTCACTACAGAGAGCAGTAGAGAGATGCTGAAAACATTAACAGGATCTGCCATTTGACCAATTCCACTCCTAGGCATCTACCCCAAATCTTCAACAACACCAATTCAAAAGGAAATGTGCACTCCCATATTTATTGCAGTGGTATTTACTATAACTAAATTAAGGAAACAACCTGAGTAGATCAAGATGTGGTATACATACACAATGGAAGATTATTCAGCTATCAAAAAAGATAATCTCATGCCTTTAGTAGCAACATGAATGGAGCCGGAAGAAATAATAGTAAGTGAAATAAGTTAGAAAAAATTAAGTAATGGATGATGTTGCTAATATCTGGGACAAAAAATAGCTAAGAGTCAGATAAAGACTAGCTTAACAAGTAAACTTTGACAGCTGATTACAGCAGCCCAACAGGAGGAGGGGCAAGAGCAGAGAGAGGAGGAAGCACAATGGCTCATGGTGGGGGACTGTGGGTGAGTCAGTGGTGGGTGTACTACGGTAGAAATATATCTGATGAGGGTATCCAAATATTACCTCAATTAAAAAAAGGATTAAACATAAAAAAGAAAATTCTTTTATTTATTCTGGGATGTATAAAAAATAATAGGTCAGATGATACTCATCTAAAAATGGAGCCCTTTGGGGTGATGCTTCAGTCTAGATCACCACAGGAGGTAGCATGGACACTGGCTTGCCCCGCAGAACACTTGACACAGCCTAGGCCTTTCTGTGCAAAGGGCAGTTACAGAAAAGGGCAAAAGATTGATCGTGTGGTTTGCTTAGCCAGCTTGGGTTCACTCTGCATGGCCAAACCGCCACTGGCCATTTCCATGTCTGTGTCACGTAGTCAAGAGCATCAGAACAACAAGGGGCTCACTAGCCCTACGTGTGTGTTGCTCATTCACACCTCTAAAGTCGAAGCTGTGGTTTGAAATGTAATCAGTGCCAGTGTCTGAAAGCCACACTGTCATTTCTGGAATAGACTCACCTATGGGGAAGCACAGTGCTTGAGCCTTAATGGAGAAAAGTTAGCTCTTTTGTCCATGACTTTCAAAATTCAAAATTTCCTGTTTGCCCTTCCTTCCACGAAAACATCTGAATCAACGTTCATGAACTATTGTCCCTTCGCTAGAGAACCAGTGGGTCCTCTGAATTTGTTGCAGTCCTACCCTCAGAGATGGGAGAAATCAAACACTGGATTATTACATTTATTGGCTACAACAGGATTGACAAGTCACTTTCATTCTATATAACAAGTGCCACCATGCTTGGTGGGAATGCTAAAATGAATTGTAAGGCAGCACCTGGGCTAAGTGAAAAAGAATGTCATGTTTGATCAAGGATGGCTTGGCAGTGGGCAGTGTGTTCAACACATATTTCTGTCCTAATCTAGAACATCTGTTACCCTCAAAATTGGGTTTATTCATTAAACTTTCCTACTACTGGTTTCTTTTAAAGGATATCAGATTAATACTGTCAAATGTTACTTATACATCATTTTCCAACCTAAAAATGCTCTGAAGATCTGTCCCTATTTTGTAAATAGTAAATTGATTCCCTGAGTCTGATAACCAGGGCCCTTCATAATTTGATGCCACTTACTATTCTGAGTTCACAGTAACTCTGTAGAGAATTCCTTTCCAGTCTCCCTGTCTTATTTCATGCACCAAGAGCACACACTGATCTGAAAGGAACACCAATAAATAGGAGCTGGTCCTAACGGGAGCAGCTGGACTGACAGTTATGGATGAATCAATAGGTGGAAGGCTCAAGGCAGAGGAGGGTATTAGAATGCTTGTGGTGAGTGTCTGAATCAAAACAGAGTCTCTGGCTGAGACTTGCCCCTTCTAATGATCTAGTTTCTAACCCAGTTTAGTAGTCCATCATCAATTTAAAAGCAGTGGTATTTTACAGCTGTTTCTGAGCAGATACTTGCTATATATCCTAGACATTTTTATCTCTAGGCTCATGGCATCATCATCACCTTGAGTGCCTGTTTTCGTTCCTTTCTGCCTATTTGAAACCCACCCGTGCTTCAGAACTCAGCTCCAAAGCATCCGCAAGAACTTCGTCTGTCTGTGACCTATTTTCTCATACTTAGTATCACTCCCTAACTCATCTCCACAATTAACACAGGATCTTTCCTCATGTTGTCAAGACACTGACATGAATCACTTTAGTCCTGTTTGCCTGGGTAGTTACATCCAGGATCTTTTCAGATATTGATTTGCTGTCTCATTCAAATGCAGCAGTCTAGATGTGAGCTGGGATACTGAGGAAAGTATGACCTGTTAGATTTAAAGACCAGTCTAAGGTAACAAAGCACCATAAACTAGCAATGGAATGCAGCAACATAAAGCACAATAAATTCTTATTGCTCATGGCTAAAATGAGACAAGACATTATTCCAGAGTAAAAAAGAAAAAGAGTAAAACTATCACAGAAAAATATGAGCGGGTTAACTTTTCCAGCATGCTGAAAGGCACCTGAGTGACCCAAGGAGTTATTGAACTTGAAAAATGAACAATTGCTGTATAGCTTATGGTGTCTGGACTATGACTAACAGTGTAACAATTTCTCAGGGCGATGTATCTAAAATAAAAAGTTTACCATGTATATATTTAATTTGGAATAAGTTTACCATTTATAAGTCTAAGAAAACATACAATTTGAAACTACTGTGAGTTCTGATTAACGTGACATGGAAAATCTCAATGCCAAGCTTGTATAAGTTATGGGAAACAGAATAGAGCTACTTGTTACTCTGTCTTATTGTCACACAAACCAGAAATAGGAATACCAGAAGCATTTTCCATCTTCTCTTAAACTGGGGCCACTCTTCGCTAATTTCAGATGACAATAAAAACTGTGTATAACCTTTCTGTGTTGTATTTATAAAGACACCACACTCTGGGACCATGCTGGTAAGTCATCTGCCGTATGGCTGGGAACTGACGAGCCTCCTGTTCTTGCTACTTAGTGGGGGAGAAGAGAGAATCTTTCAGCTCTGAGCCAAGAGAATAGTTCCAGCTACTATTACCAACAACTGGGGTCATATAGAGTTAGTGGGACCATTTTATAGGCCTGTTTTATTTTTACCCTCAGGCCCTTTGAAAGCAGACAAATTCTCGGACTTGGCCATTTGCAGAGGTCATGACAGGAGCATAGAGGTTCCTCTGACATCTCCATGATTCTGGTTAAGGGCTTAGGATGTGGATACTCACACAACTTAGTACACAGCTCTGCCACCAGAGTGAAGCCATGTGGGCATTAGCTTGGTGCAGGTTCCTAGTGACAGATGTCCAGGAAATCCCATCTTATAAAGTTGCTTAACACTTGCTTTGGAGAGTCTGTCTGGGTTGGTTTTGGGCCCTACTTTCAAAAGGCTGACCTAAGCAGATTGTCTACCTTTTGAGGGGTGTTGATATGGCAGCTTTTTCCTTCAAAGTTGATTACAGCTCTAGTTTAGGTGGGAGGAGGTCATGGGGGCATACTGGGATATTGTTGGCAAGGGGAGAGGAGGCACAGGAGCTATTCTTTACTGCTGCATCTTAAAGTTCAGTGAGTCAATCTGATTGAGGGGAGCTAGACTGTGGCGTCAGCCCAAGAGGATTCGGAAGGGAGCCACGTTGGAATCGAGACAGGCAAGAATCCAGACTAAGAACTGCACTCACCTCATATGGAAAGCCAGCCAAGTTTCCACTGGTGAGTCTGGATTCTGTAGGCAATTTAGTGATTTCCTGTTGGCCACCCCCCACTGCTGCCTCCCTCCCACCTGCAAGTGGTCACCCATCCATAAATCCTGTCCAGCCCTGGATTTTGGCCCAATATTCCAGAGGGTTGGACTCACCAAGGAGTGCAGAATTCCCAGGATCCAGGACCAGCTGTGTTCCCAGAGGAGACATCAGCACCGATGGAAGGTTCAGTCCAGTGGCTGAAAGCAAAGCCTTGATGTCTTCCAACTGTGTGGGGACTTGAGGGGGATCTGTGAAAAGGTAGATGGTGAATCAGGCAAGTTAAAGCATAAAGGCCACATTGAAAGCAAGACGTGGGCAGCAAGAAGTGTGTCTGTGTGTGGCAGGCATTACCATCGTTGTCTTAGATTATCTTTTTCCTATAGAGAAGGTGTGCCTATCAAGCTGATTCTGAATGTCAGACTTAATATTTGCTGCCTGGAACAGTGAGGTCAGTAAAAAGAATCAGGCATGCTGACTTCAGGACTTCCTTCCTGGATACCCATTTAAACTACAATATTAGCGGGTCCCCATAAATGTATAGGTAAATTAAACCTTGTATATAAAGACATGCTCAGGGGCCTCCCTGGTGGCACAAGGGGTTAAGCACTGCACTATGATGCATTCGCAGCCACTGCAGCGTGAGTTCCATCCCTGACCAGGGAGGTGACTCATGTGGTAAAGCAGACCTCTCCTGCCTTGCCCGCTGCTCCCCTCAGCAGTGTATTTCAGTCAGTCTGCCTGTTCTGCTCCACGCTCTGTCTCTGGTGAATCCTCTCACCCCTACTCCTCCACACCACTAGCCTGTACCCCAGTTCTTGAATGTGTAAATAAATCAAAAATTTTTTTAAAAAGACATGTTTAAATATCCAATACTTCTTTACTATATGCCAAATCCCACAATGAACTGTTCATTTTCCCCTTCAGTTTTACAAATAATTGACATACATCACTGTACAATTTAAGGCATATAACATAAAGGTGTAATTTACATATATTGTGACATGGTACCACAACAGATTCAGTTAACTTCTATTTTCTCATGTTGGCACAATAAAAAGGAAAGATAAAAAAAGAACTGAAGAAAAACAATTTTCCCCTTGTGATGAGAACTCTTAACATCTTTCCAATATATCATACAGCAGTGTGAACTGTAGTCTTCATGTTACCCCTATTCATTTTTTTTTTTTATATAACTGTTAGCCTTTATATGGAAGCAATTTGTTATTGTCCCCATACATAGAAATATACTGCAGGAATTTATTACTGAAAAGAAATCTAGGAATCTATGAAAAGGAATATCTATTTAGAGAGTGGTCAGCTGAGAAGTTATGGTTGAATTTTCAATGCCCAAACAGGGCAGAGATGGGTTGTTATTCAAAAATCTTATGAGAGTCAGGAATGAAGCCCTCAGGGGTCACAATTAAACAGAGGCCGAGGTGACAAAAACGGGAAATTGAGTGTCCTCCTTATCCTTTTCACTGGAGAATAAGAGTCAAAGGCCTGCTGCTCCTAGTGGTGGGATGCCCCTTGATTCCCCTGGAAAAGCAGCAGAGTCCCTTTCCCCCTCTTCCTGCATCTCTTAACACACTGCCATTTATGCTCTAAGACCAGCTCCCACGTTTCCCCCTACAGAACTGCTGGAAGGTGAAAGGGGAGCGATGCTGGACGGATGGTCATTTCACACCACTTAGTGAGGCCCTATTACCTGCTTGTCCCCCTGTTAAGTACTTATAAAGGATAACACATGAGTCATGATGGCATCTGTGTCTACTTTAAAAAATGTATCTGTTTCCTATGCCTTTCATTGCATATAAAACACAATCATGAGCTCAGATTTTTTATGTAAATAGAATAATCAAAATGTATAAAGACATATGTAATATATAAATATAATATATATTACATTATAGGTAATATATAAATATATATAAAATATGTAATATATAATATATATAAAAATAATACTTTATGCAGTCTAGACATTATGCTTAGGATCAGTGCGAACTGTGACTTGCCATTACCTTGGGCAAGTCACTAAATCCCTTTCAACATCAATTTCCTCATCTTATAAATTGATGATAAACATGAAATTACCTTTGATTAAAAACCTTTGATTTTAAAAGTTTATGGTGGCTCTACCTAAAGACGATGCATCGTAAGTGCAAAAGCCCTACATGTTCTACAGTATTCATTGCCACACTATTTACAGTAGTTAGGACATGGAAGGAGACCAAGTGCCCTTGATAGATGCTTGGGTCAAGAAGATGTGGCACATCTACACTTTGGAAATATACACTTTAGCATATATACACTTTGTGTACATCTACACAAGGAAAGATGAAATGCTGCCATTTATAGAAAAATGGAGGGGATTTGAGAGAATTATGTGTAGTAAAGCAAGTCAGAATTACAAAGAAAGATAATGGACATCTATATAGAGAATGTGATAAGGGGGTAGAAGGGAGAGTGGTGAGTAAAAAAATAAGAGGGAAGTTCTTAGTTATCTGAAATATTACTATGGTTATTTTGTTGAATTTCTGTATATGTTTGTTATAATTATTACTTCAAGACCACATATCATGACTAAATCAAAGTCGTCACATAACTGAAAAATATTTTCATGGTTGGAAGTTTGGGATGAGGTAAAACTATGAAATTATTACTTGGATAGTTTAAAATAATTTCAAAATAAATAGTAGTGAGCCAGAACCATCGTTTAAATATAAAGGACTTCATTTATATTTTCAGTACTACATATATGTTACAGATAGAGGGAAGGAAGAGCAAAAGTGCCCATGTACTGAAGATGAGAAGATGGGGTGGGGTGGGGTGTGGGAAGGAATTTCTGATTTAAAAGGAAAGAGAGGAAAAAGAAATGTTCGTATTTATATAATGAAGAAAATGTCTTTGTTCCTATTTTGAGAGTCATGTACCCAGGTGGCATAAGATCCAATTCAAGACTCCTCCTCCAACTCTTAACATTCCCTCAACTACTGAAATTAAATTTTTGAATATTGAGGGAAATCAAATACCTTCAAAAATACTGAAATTGAATATTTCTTCAAGAACACTGAAACTCAAGAAGTTTTTGCTTGTTTACTAGGAATCAAAAAGGGAGGCTATGTCCCATCTTCAAAACCATTGTATGTCCTTGGGCTGAATGTTGGCCCCTTATACGTACAGCTATAGACAGCTACCGTGTGTAGATTTCTGGGTCCAGCTCCACTTGACCTTTCTAGGGAAACTATAAATTCTCCAAAGATAGAGCTCACATTCTGTATTTCTCCTAAGGCTCCACATGGAATGTAGAGGTAACACTTATTAGATACTCATCCACTGGTTATATGAATAAATGAATGTCTCATTGCACTTAAGTCTCTAGACTTAAGGTGAAGTCACAGAACTCCATATGAAACTGAGCTTTCCATACAGAATCTTCCTCCCTCTTTAAAAATTAGGACACTTTAGGGGCTGATTTTAAAAAAGAAACATTACTTCTAAGTACCTATACAAATCCACAAGACTTCTGATCAAGTAAAGGCCTACACTGAAGAGTCAAAATAGTGACTTTCCCCATCAAGTTTGAATAAAATGGGAAGGTGTTCTGCTCTTCAAGTCCACATTCACAGTCACACTGTATTAGAGTAGAATACCGTAAGGCCAGCTTGCAGGATATACACGTTTCAGTGGCAGGGCTACAGTAGCAGCCACACATCCTAGCCCTTCTCTCTGTTAGCAGAGAGGACGCTGAAGGGCTTCAGGGAGCAGAAAACCCATCAGCTAACACCATAACTCAGTGTGGGGCAACAGTCTCTGGGCCTGGGGCTCTAGACTATCAGCTGAGCTGCATGAAACACAACACAAAAGAAATGACATCCTTCACTGAGCTGGTTCCTGAGGCTACCTAAAATGACTGAGGGTTTATGCAACCACTGGTGAGAAGGAAGTCCATCTGGGCCTCTCTGAAACCTGAGTGTGCAAGGGCCAGAGACCCTGTACTTTGGCATATCATTAATTTGGTGTGTGAAAATACACGTATAACGTTTAATTGTTTTCCCCTGAGGAAGTCCATAATGTATGTATGTGTGTGTATGTTTGTGGTGTGTAACTTGACCTTTGTCATATTTCCTCCCTTCCCCACCTCGGAATGACAGCTTTCTCCTGGTGAGAAAACGAACACAAGAGTTGGAAGGATTAAGCCCCAATTTACGGCTATGCAAATATTTGGGCAAATCAACAAAATTAAAAACGATTCTTAAAAAAAGAGAAAGTTAGCATAAGTGCTCTAATAATTGTTTTTTTAAGACAAAAAAACAAGCTTTTCACTCTATTCCCATGAATTCATAGATTCAGTGGGAAGAGAAGCAGCACGTCCCTAATTCATGGGGCAAAAACAGGCTACAGATTGTAATATGGTGAGTCTAGAACTGGACAAGAACAAGTGTTAGATGGTGTCTCAGTAAAATTGCTGTTATTTTAAAGTAACCTACTGATGCCAGGAATTGTGTTACACTCTTAAATCAGGGGTTTTTATCTTGGAGTCTTATGGTTTACATGTTTGTGTCCCCCAGATTTATGGTGAAATCCTCATCATCCCAAGGGGTGGTCTATCAGAGGTGGGGCTTTGGGAAGGTGACTAGGTCAAGAGGGCAGCACTCCTCAGATGGGATTAAAGTCCTTCTAAAAGAGAGGGCAGAGAGCTGGCCCATTCCTTCTGACCTTCCAGGAAGCCAGTGGAGGCAACATGGATGAAGGTCTTCACCAGATCGTACTGGCGCTCTGACTCTGGACTTCCAGCTGCTAGATGTGTGAGAAATAAATTTCCGTTGTTTATAAGCTAGGTAGTCTGTGATATTTTATTACAGCTGCCTGAATGGACAAAGACAGTGTGTTGTGTGCATGGGTGCACATATGTGAACTTTAGGTGGATTAAGCCATGAACTTTCTGAAATTATATGAAAATTTCACATGTATGAATTTTTTTAGAGGGGGTAACCTATAGTTTCCACATAATTTTTTAAAGAAGCACATAATGTAGATGGACTAAAAAATAATACCTTTAACTCTATTATTTCTATTTGGGTACCTCCCCCATAACCAATATGGATAATCTTTATTTTGCAAGTTTCCACTTGGAGACCAACATCTGAGTCTAGCAAAGTTAAATAACTTGTCCTAGGTCACACAGTGAGTTAGCGGTAGATCTGGCATTCAAGCTGATGTCTTTCTGGACCCAAAGCCTGTGCTCTATCAGAAGCCCTAAGATGGGGAGAAGTGAAAGGTTCTTGATTTTACCTTTATGTCCTTAACTCAGTGGAGGAAAAAAGGAGGTAGAGGCTAGGTTACATGGTCACCAACTGTGTCTGACAGAGGCAGCCAACCTCCAGATGTTTACCTAGAATCAGTAGCTGGGTGTTCTCAGTCAGCTCCCCATGCAGATTGGCTGCGCGGCAGGAGTACAGGCCCTGATCCGCAGAGGACACATCTGTGAGCAGCAAGGAGCCCTCATGCAGATGGTGAGGGGAGCCCAGTCTGCTTTTATTCCTGAACCAAGTGACTTCAGCTTCAGGCACACCTAGGAAGAATGAAAAAAAAGAAAAAAACAAAACATCTCATTGACCAAACACATTCAGGTTTCAGACTCTTTATGGCATCTGCCTGGGGGTCTTCTATCTTCCTTTGGCTAAACTAGTGGTGGTTCCTCTTAGAGGGTGGAAGTAGGCTTGGTCACTCATAATGCTGTTTATTGCCCCAGTTGATTTGGTTGGTTTGGCATCTTTATATATATAGTTTTCTGTAGAAATACTACACTTCAATAACAAGATAAAAAAACTATAAAACACTAATATACATACACATATACCAGACAAGTCAAAGTTGCTAGGTTCTTATCAGAGTTGGCACTATATATATATATATATATATCTATAAGTATATATATATATTTTCTTACAAAAAGAGAACCCAAGACTATGGTATCAATAGCACCATAGAAAAAGACAGAAAGTACTCTGCTTCCTCCTCAATCCAGGTTATTGTCAGAAAGAGAGAGAGAGAGGGAGCTAGGGAGAGTGCATGTAAGTTGGATGGTATGTCTTTGGAAAACAGGCTTTGTCCTCTAGGGATATAATGGACTGAATGTTTAAGTACCTCCTTCCCCAACTGATATGTGGGGATCCTAACTCAGTTGGGTGGTAGTAGGGGGTGGAGTGTTTAGGTTCAGATCAGGTCATGTGATAAGGACATTAGTGCCCTTATAGGAGGAGAGCAGAGAGTTAGCTCTCTGTCCACCTTATAAGGGAACAGCAAGGGAACAGTAAGAAAAGAGCTGATTAAGGCAAAAAATGAGCTTTCACCAGGAGCTGAATGTATGGGCTGGCAACTTCATCTTGGAATTCCCAGGCTGCAGAACTTTGAGAAATTATCTTCTTTTGTTTAAGTTACCCAGTCTATGGTATTTTACTATCGCAGTCTAAGGAGACAATCAAATTCCTTAGGAAATTTCTCTGTGATTCACATGCTGAAGTAGAGCCCAGCTTAGGACAAGTCTCTTGAAGTGGTCTGCATAGGAGGCCAAGCTCTGAGCAAGTGAGGAGACAGAAAGTCTATGGGATGAATCCAAGTCTCTGGGAAACAGAAAGCACCATCCCCTGTACCTCTTAATCAGTGGGTTTACTCAATGAACTCAATCTTGAGCACATATCAGGGCATGTTTAGAGTGTTAATCCTGGTATACAGGAGACAAAGCCAAGAGCAGTTAAAGAGTTAGATCTTTAGTTCTGGATTTTTCATTTGGGGGCATGGACAGTGCTATCCTTAGTATACAGTCTACAATGGAGGACACAGATGCCTTCAGGGAATTGGCTCTGTACCTATAACTAGTCCTTCAATCCAATGAACAAAATTTCCTAGCAGTCTATTCTATAATACCCAGCTCAACAGCCTCATGGTCCATAAGCACTTGCTATTCCCGAGCTCCCAGTGGCAGGAAGTAGGGCTGGGGTGGGAAGATGGTCTCATGCTCCCTCACTAACAGTAAGCTACTTTATGTGATTTACTGGTGTCCTGACTGCTTCACTGCCTGGGGTAGAGTTCCCTAAACTTAGAGTGGTAGTTAAAGTGGTTGCCAAGTGTCTGGTCAATCTGTAGGGTCTTTCTTCCTGTTCTGAATGATTGCCAGTTCTTTTCTTTTATTCAGGTTACCCTTAATTTGGTGTGAATTACCAGAGAACACCATACTGGCTAGAAGAGGAAGATAGAGAATTGGATATGAATCCTTGTCCCATCAGAGTAGCATGTACAATGATAGTCAGGTACATGAGAGGGATTTGTTGGGTCTTTAAATCAACCTGGAGAAAAGATGCAGGTGAGAGGCAGAAAAGTTAGCTTTTCACTCTAGCACCACTAGGGAGAGCAAGAGCATCATGATGCCCAGAAATGCCAGTTTGGACTTTGGACTCTAACCTCATTTTTTTTTTTACCTGAAACAAACAAATCCACAGCATCAGAAGAAAGCCTCTGAAAATAAGTTGAAGAAAACACTCTCAGTCACTTCTCCCCTAGATATCACAAGGAAAAATGAGATTCTACAAACCCTTTTATAAGATTTCTACAAGTATTTCCCTTGGAACACATAGTCCTTGTCTCCTGTACCTGCCTTTAAGGAAGGGCTGTGGGTAGTATTTGTAGTCCCCTGTAGGAACTAAGCATGTAGTCCCCAGTAGGAACTAAGGCTGTTGCAGAGCAACAGAACTGATCTAAAACAGCCTTCAGTTCCACTGACAAAAGGGTGATGACTAAGTGGACAAGGGAGCTAGTGGTCCATCTATGTGCAGATGGAGTGTGGAGTGTGTATGTGTGCAACACAGACAATCCTGCAGCAAGACCACCTGCTGCTTGCCAATGTGTCCTCCTCTGCTCCTGTAAGGCAGTCTGCAGATATGCAGGAGGAGAAAGAAAATGAGGTGGATAGGGGAGGAGAAGGAAGGAGGAGGGAGAGGGAGAGAACCAGAAAGGGGAGAGATCTGGCGGTCATCTCCCACTTTCCCAGGAAGTGGTTGTAAGCTTCTTCCATTCGTCTCATCACTCTTTGCTTCATGCCTCCATGAGATTGGGTCTGTAACTTCCAGCTCTGTTCAAGTGGAACCACAGAAGTGACAGCAGTGCCAAGAGTAGAGAGACTATGTAGGAACTGTTCTTTCATACATTGTAGGGAACCTCTCCCAGAGGCACTTGGCCATGGGCCTGCATCACAGATCTGCCCATAGAGGACTTGGTATTGGTGTCACATTTTAGAGGCTTCCTGAAAATGGGACTATAGGCAAAGAATGACACCAAAAACATGTACTGGATTTTTTAGTACTTCCATGACTTGCTCTGACATATTGGAAACACAGAATAAGGGAAGAGGAAAAATAAAGGAGGCATCATAGAAATCTTTTTTTCTCTCATTGTTACAGGGACTGGTTAGAAAACATCACCAGTCCTTGCAGGTGCCAGAGTCCCTCAGAAAGGTACCAGGCAGACATCCCTAACACTGACTTACAGCAAAACTAAACACTGGAGTGCATGGAGGCAAAAACATCCTGACTGTTCAAGGGAGGAGAACATTTACTCAACATTTGCTGTAAGCAAAAGATTTTATAGATATAATCACATTTTCACAGTAATCCTATACAATATTATTAATTCTGTTTCACCAGTGAGAAAAAGTGGCACCCAAAGACATGAAGAAATCTGCCTAAAGTGACATTAGTTTGGGTCCCTGAATGATTACATGGGAGAGGGCCACTGTTCTCTGATATTCCTTATCCCATGGCCAACCAGTGACCTACAAATGGCAAGGGGGGAATCCAAACTCACACTGATGCCATGGAAGCCATCTTAGCAACTACACGACACTGCCTGCCATCTGCCAGACGAATGCTTTAGAGAAGAGCTGACTCACTTGTACAGTTCTTTCTGCACTGCTGAATCCTTAAGTGTTTTCTACTTTCAGCATTAACCTTTCTTCTGTAATTCTAACAGCAAGATTATTGTTAGGAGGGAGGTTTCCAGACCTACATGCGCTCGCTGCGTTAGTTCTTTTCTTGCTGAGAAGCCCAGTCAGATTTGGAAGATTGCTTTTTTCTAGCCTGTTGTGATGTGACAGCACATTCTACAGAAAGAAATTTCTGAAAATGACAGAAAATACACTCTACCACAGAACAAAGTCCAAATCGATGCTGTTGACAAATGACTTGGACTGTTCCATGCTCTGGACTCCTGCTATGCTTTGTGTCTAAAAAGGGGAGGAAAAGAACCTGACTTACTTTGCCCCCTTTGTGGCATAGCTTATCAACAACACAATACTCTCCTTGTGGCTTGAAAGGATCAATAAATGAGTCTGGTCATAATGGGTTGTAAGTTATGTCATTAAAGGATTAGTGCATTTAATCTCCATTGAGCTGCCAGGTACAGTGATGCTATATTATTATTTTAATCCCAGACAGGATATTCTTCTTAACTAGACCACTTGTTCTATTTGGAAGCCTGCTTGCTCTATGGCAGCTTGTCAACATCTCAAGGTGGGGCACCCACTGAAAGGTGCACCTTAACAAGACAAATTCTAGAAATTTCTTTGATGGCTTAAGGTAAGAGATGGAAAGGATGCAGTAACTTAAATGTCAGCCTTCCACCTTTCTCCACATGGATTGTGACAGATACTGGTAGCTATTCACAAAACCAGTTTTTTTTCTTTTTTCCTGAGGACCCAGCTAGGGTACCTTCCCAACATTCCTTGTAGTTGTGATTAACCATGTGACTAAGAGGGAATGTGAGAACTAGTAATGTGTATTTTTTCCAGGTGTGATATTTAAAAGCCTTTCCAACCATCTTCCACACTTTATTCTTCCCCTCATCTGGTTGACAGCATAGAGATAACCACCAGGGAGACCCTGGAAGGCGTGTGTGCAACAGAGCAGAGCCAGAATCCTATGGCCCTGAAAACTATGTGGGGCAGCTGACCATAAACACTTCTAATGTGTTTGATTCACTATATATTTTGGGGGTTCACCTAAGAGTCTATCCTACCCTAATATGTTGCCCATCATTTATTCTTCAGTTATTTATTTCTACATCATTAGTCCTGACAATTTTCTCTCAAAAGTCAAGTCCTTTAAAAGCTTCCCTTGCCCTTAGGATAAATCCCAAATTGCATGATGATCTATCATAGTATATAAGACCTAGCCCCTGCATACTGTCCCTCATCTCCCTGCCATTTTTTTCTCTGCTTGCTGTACTACAGCCACACCAGCCATATTTAACTCCTTCAGCTAGAACATGCTCTTGCTACCCTATGTCCTTTGTTCATCCTGTTCCCCAGGTCTGAACACTGTCTTCCCCAATCCTTTATCTCTTATTCAGTTTTCTGAACTCTTACCAAATAGACACCTATGGCGTTGTACCGTGGACTGGCTCACTTTTCAAGAGAGAGCAGTCATATTCAATGCTTAATACCTTATATGTTTAAGGGTTGGAAAGAATTTGTGAGGCTGCATTTTACAAGTAGAAAGCATATGTGTGCAAAAAGTTAAGGAAAAACTGCTAACAACTAAACATGTAAGGACATGAATTATTCTATATACTTATGTAATATTCTTAAAATAGCCTATTCTCTAACCAATAAGAGCGCCAAAAGAGCCACTCGTAGCAGCAAAGAAAAAGCAATTCCTTCTGCCATTATAGCTATCAGTATTTTGGAGTCTCAACTCAAGATACATTCACAGTTTAACTATGTAATCAAAATCAGGATCTTTTACCACACACATTGAATTAATATCTTATTTTTAAGAGAGGACAATGAAGCACAGATTTATTTTAGTTACCCATGATTAATAGAGATGGTTCTATTCATAAAAATAAAAATAAGGACTATATTGCACGTGGCCAGGCAAAAACTGGATTTAACAAGCTAGATCTCACTTCAAGGTTGCCAAGAGCGAGTCTCTGGATGAAGCTGGAGAGACAGGGCCCCAAGCAGCGCGGAGAACTGGCAAAAGCTGGTGTAGTGCCTGGGGCTGTCCATGGCAAACATTCTCCCCCCTGGATTCTGGTTCTCTCAGTCTCTTTAAGTGCACAATTCCTCAAGTTACTGCCTTTGGCTCTCCATTCTTTTACTCCTTCCAATCCTAAGTCTCAAGAGCACACCCCACGTGGCCCCTTACATCCAGTCAGTGCCCATCTCTGTGCAGCAGGCACTCAGTGAGCAGGTGGGAGTGCTTGCTCTGCCCAGACTCCAGTCCCTGCAGGGAGGGGCAGCTTATTCAGGGGTTAGAGGCTCTGTCTCACTCCCCAGCTGGGAACATAGGCCTGTAGGGACTTCGTTCTAGGTTTCACTGATGAAGCTGGACATGCAGGTGTAGGGGACATTTAAAAGAAGACACTCATGTATGATGACAGAGATAGATTTATATTCTGGCTTTCTGGAGCTACCAGAATATTTCAAAGAAAACAGACCTCACCTTCTTTTTTTGGGGGGGGAGGGCAACACACTTTAGGTTAAAATTCTTCCAACTTATTTTAGGATGGATTCTTTGGCCTTAAATAACTATGGAGACAGATCCTCTGATGATGGACTGAGATCTGCTGAAGAACCCCCAGAGCAGGGGATGCAAAAGTCTCCCTACCTGCAGACAGGGAACAACAGAGGAGCCCCGGTTTGGGTGCACCATCAGAGACTCCAGGTCTACACTTTGGAACAAGATATCCAGATATCCTCCCTTCTTTCCACTGTGGGAGTGAAAACCCTGAGAGAGAACATTATGACATGTGGTGCACAGAAAGGGAGATTTAACAGGCTTTTTTTTTTCTCCCTTTACATTTGGTGTTTTTTGTTTTCTTAATTGAAGGTAAATACCTTTGCAAAATGCTTACTAGCACCTCCTAATGTCCATCATGAGTCCACTTCCTGTGACTCTGTTTGCTTCCGCCCCTGCCTTTGCAAGCTTGACGGGAGGGCAATGTCAATGTCACAATTCCAACAGTCTTGAGTTTCCCTTGATGGCTCTCACCCACTTCTGATGTAGGAACATCTGGATCCTGATGGTCTCACCTCCACTGCCATTCACTCATTCCTCCTCTTTCTACCACCACAGCCCTGAGTTTTCACATGGTAACTGTCTGTTTCGTTTTTTAAAGAAATGGCTCTATAGTTTTCAACGGTAGCTGAATCCTTTCACATTCCAGCCAGTAATACATGAGTGACCCAGTTTCTCTGTGTCCTTGCCACTATTTGATGCAGTCACTAGTTTTAATTTTAGTTATTCTAGTAGATGTGGAGAGAGATCTCAAAATAGTTTTAATTTGCATTTCCCTAGTGGTTGATGATGCTGAATATCCTTTCAGGTGATTATTTACTTTCTAAACCAGTTAGAATTAACCCTTCCTCCCCTAAACTTCTGTAGCACTTTCCATTTTCAGAGTAATTGGCGTTCATACCTTGTCTTTCCTACTGGCCTTGAGTCTTTCAGAGCACAAGTTATCTTTATGTTTGCAACCACCGACCTAGCATGGGACTCCATTATTATATGAAAAAATGAATTAACACATGAGAAATTTCTTACCAGCAACTTGGCAGTTAATGGTGACATTCACTCGCTGCACTGTTTTGATGATGCCTCCCACGTCCACTGTGATGGCGGGTTCTTCTGTGTTGACCACGGTCATTCGTGACGTTTTCACTAGTGGCTTCCCTGAAGATGAGAAGGAACAAGAACTTTTACTATAAGGTGGCTGTAGACCTGGAATATATCCTTCAACTATGGACAACCTACAATGAACAATTGGCAGACCCAGGATTTTATCCCTAACCACGTTTGACTTTGAAAAACTTGTAACTGCACAAGATAAAACCAGCCATTCACTCACCTACCTACCAGAGAATTTTTAGGGGGAAAAAAACCTAAATACCAAACATACCAAGGACTGAAGAATCTGAGGATAGAGCATGATTTCCAAATATTGGGCTGTTCTATGCATTTCATCATTAATGAATAAATGAGTCTATACATTAGACTTTAAAAAAATATTTTTTAAATGAAACTTTTAGCTTTGAGATAATTGTAGATTGATGCAGTCATAAGAAACAACAGTGAACAATCTGGTGTACTCTGGTGTACCTTCTCTACCCAGTTTTCCCCAAAGCAACATTCTACAAAACTGGAGTACAATGTAATGGCCAAAAATGTGATACTGATAAAGTTAAACTAAAAAGCACTGCTATCATTACAAGCAATCCTCCTGCTTTTGCCAATTCCACCTTCATCCCTGGGCAACCATTAATCTGTTCTCCATTTTCAAATTTTGACATTTCAAGAATATTGCATAAATAAAATCCACAGAGAATGTGAACTTTTTTGATTGGTTATTATTTTTTTTTTTTTCATTTAGAATACTTTTCCGGAGATTCTTCCAGGTCTCAGATGGCACCACCGTTTCATAGGTCAATAGTTTGTTCCCTTTTATTGCTGAGTAGTAGTATTCCATGGTTTGGATACAACACAATTTATGTAGCCAGTCTCCTGGAAGGACATCTGGCTGTAACCAGATTTGAGCTATATAAATAAAGCTGCTATAAACATTCTTGCACAGGTTTTTATGTAAATATAAGTTTCATTTCTCTGGGATAAATGCCCAGAAGCACAATTGCTAGGTCATGTGGTAGTTGCCTGTTTGGTTTTTAAAGAAATGGCTCTAAAGCCTCCCTGGTGGCGCAGCAGGTTGAGTGCTGCACTGTGAAGCACCTGCTGCATAGCAGCGTGTGTTCGATCCCTGGCCAGGGAGGGGACCCACTTGGCACAGCAGACCTCTCCTGTCTTGCCTGCTGCTCCCCTCAGCAGTGTATTTCAGTCAATCTACCTGTTCTCTCCCCACTCTGTCTCTGGTGAATCCTCTCACCTCCCATGACTCTGACCTGTAACCCAACTCTTGTACACATAAATCAATCTTTTTTTAAAAAAAAAAAAAAAAGAAAAAAGAAATGGCCCCACTGCTTTCTACAGTTGCTGAATCCTTTTACATTCACACCAGGAATGCATGAATGATTTAGTTTCTCTATGTCCTTGCCACTATTTGATACTCTCAATAATTTTAATTTTAGTTATTCTGATAGGTGTGGAGAAAGATCTTAAAATGGTTTCAATTTGCATTTCCCTAGTGGTTGATGATGTTGAATATCCTTTCAGGTGATTATTTCCCATCTTTGTTCATGTCCTTTGAGCATATCCTTTCTTTCCTTTGTACTACTTTTTTAAATTGCGGTAACACTGGCTTACAATCCTGTATATGATTCAGAGATACAGATTCATACCTCTTCAGATACATGTTTCCATACCATATTCATGACCCAGGCACCCATATTCTACTACCACAGTCCATGGGGCCACCTTCCTTCTATGTTTCTTCTCCTCCTTCCCTCCTCTGTGGGAGCCTCAGTTCTATAGTCAGATTTCTAGAGTGTGTATTGGTTTTGTCCCAACTTTGACTTTTATTTTTCATTGTTGAGTTTGGGGAGTTATTTATATTCTAGATACTAGACCTTTGTTAGATATGAGATTTACAAAGACTTTCCCCTAGTCTGTAGTGGCTTTTCTTTTCATCTTAAAAAGATCCTTCAAAGCAAAAGTTTTTAATCTTGATGAAGTCCAATTTGTCAACTTTTTCCTTGATGGATCAATAGTTTGATGTTAAGTCCAAGACCTAGTTACCTAGCTTTATGTATAACATAAAGCAATTTTCCCTGAAAGTTTCATATTTAAATCAGTGATATGCAGAGTTATTTTTTATATAAGGCGTGACACTTGGGTTAAAGTTCATTTGTTTTTTTGCCTGTTGGTGTCCAGTTGCTCTAAAACCATTCACTGAACAAACAAACCATTCTCTTCATTGATTTTTCACAGTTGTCAAAATAAGTTGGTCATATTTCTGTGAATCTCTTCCTAGTTTCTTTTTTCTTTTTTTTTTTTTTTACTGATTTATGTGTCTGTCTCTCTATTGATAAATTCAGTCTTAATTCTTGTAACCATATGATTAATCTTGAAATTGGGTAGGCTGATTCCTTCTACTTTATCATTCTTTGCTATTCTTTTTTTTGCCTTTCTACACACACACATTTTAGAATAATGTCTACAACTTAAAAATCTTTCTGGGATTTTGATAGGAGTTACATGAAACCTATATGTCAACCTGGGGTGAAATGAGATCTTTAGTGTTGAGTTTTCCAAGTTATCAACATTGTGTGATTATTTGATTTTTTTTTTAATTGAAGTAACAGTGGTTTACAAGACTGTATAAGTTGTAAGGAGTACAGTGTCAAACCTTGACAAATGTCTATACCAGACCATGCCCATTGTGGAGGCCCCATCATCATCCACAGCATACAATTGACTTCCCCACACCTACTCTACCTGTCCCACCTCCTTCCTTCCTGGTAATCACCACTCTGTTGTCATGTATAAGCACTTATTTCTGTTGTTTGTTCATATGCTGTTTTTTTTAGATTCCATATGAATGAAATAATATAGTATTTGTCTTTCTAGTCCTTTGATCAGAATCTTGTAGTATACAGCATATACATTCTGTACACATTTTGGTTGACTTTATACCTAATTATTTAGGGATTTTTTTGAAGGCTGATAAACAACATTGTATTTTCAAGTTCAGTGTTCACTGCTACTACTTAGAAACATAGTTTGCTTTTGTATACCCTGTGACCTTGCTAAACGTTCCTATTAGTCCTACGATATTTTTGCCAGAGTTCTTATTATTTTCTAAGTTGGTGACAGGGGCAAATTTTACTTCTTCCTTTCCAATATGTAGGTCTTTTATTTTCTTATATAATTTCACTGGATTGAACTTCCAATACTATGTTGAATAAGAGTAGAAGAAGTGGGTTTTTGGTATAACAAGTGATTTTCAATTGAGACCTAGATATTTCATATTATATTATGCAACTCTGGATCTTATTTAAACCTGTTTTAGTTAGCGTTCCCCCACTCCCTTTAATTCTAGCAAACACCATTCTATTGTTATAGTCTCACTCAGAATGGGGAATATTTCCTGGAAACTGCAATATTTAGTGAAATGATGTATTATGAAATCATGCAGTTTTACTATAGACTACTTGATATAAACAAAGTTACAATACTGCAGCATATTTCTAGTCACAAAATATCACAAAACTTCTAACTAAGGACCCTAACCACATCTAATATTAAGCAATAATTTGTCTTCATTCATTCCTTCATTTTCTAGTCTGCTCATTCTAGCTCAGTTTCATGGATGGTTGCAGACTATCCCAGCAGCTAGGTGGGACCCACCCTAGACTGGATATGTTCCAGCAGTCACACCTTTACCCATACTCACTTAGACCAGGACAATATAGACACACCAAAAAACCCAATGTGCACATCTTTGGGATGTGGAAGGAAACCAGAGGACCTGGAGAAAACCCAAAGTCGGGGGGAATATGTAAATAGCACACTGCACATGGATGGGACAGGAATTGATTTTGCTTTTCATCTACTGACAAGGAAACAATGTTAAGGGAAATGATGTTTCAGCATCTGCTATGTTGATCTTATCTCCCTACCTGTAAAAAGCTCACCAGCTGTAATTCCAAATATACTTTAAATATAACCATGCTGTTGCTTTGCTCTAAAGCAGCCATCTTCTCTGACTGGCCTGAGAAAACTGCATACCTTCTTGGTCTCTTTGCGTCCACTCTTCTTTTCTACCATCTCTTACAACAATCAGAGTAATTTTTACTAAAACATGAGTCAGATCACGCCTCTATTTAAATCTTCAGTGCCTTTTATTTCAGTGCAATTAGAACAAAATTTCAAGCTCCTTTCATGACCACCCTTCTCCTACATTCTCAGGCACAGCTTTTCACCCTCTTACTTCACTACAGGCACACTCCCCCATGAACCACTGTGTCCCAGCCACACTGGTCTTCTGCTCCTCCAATACATCAATCTGTCTTGTGTCTTCCTTCCCCTGCCACCATCCACCTATAGACTTCTGTATGGCTCCCTTCTGTTCACTCACATCTCCATGCAAATACCACCTCCCAGTGGGGTCTTTTTAAACACCCCATCTAAAGCATGTACCCCTTCACTCCCCTGTCAGTCACTGTGTATCTCAACATAAACTTTTTCTCTGTAAGCAGAACTATCTTACATGCATGTTCTCCGCAGTCTATCTGTCCCCCTGCTCTGCACCTCCACACAAACAGGAATTACATCTCTCTCACTTTTTTCCCCCTTTATTTCTGTCACCTTCTCCTGGCACTTAATAGTTGTATCCCATAACAATAAATATGTAGCACATGATTATATGTGTGCATGTGGTATACTATGTGTATTATCTGAATTTGTTCTTATTTTCGTAACGACTCTAGAGCAGGTAAAGATTTTCTATTTTTTATATAGTCAAGGATCCAAGACTCAGTAAGGCTCCATACTTTGCCAAGATCACAGAACAAGCAAGCAAATACCCCAGACCTTTGACCTAAAGTCCAGTGCTTGGTACAGGGAGCCCCAAATCTTTGAGGGTTGGCTGAGAACCCCCAGAGGACTTGTTAAAAACATAATCTGTCCTGCAATAATATAATAGTTGCCTCACTGTGTAATAAAACAACTGTGCAGATGGGGAAAAGCAGGTTGGGGACCAGAGAGTTTCCCTAGCAAGACTCACAATTATCAAGTTATTTTTCCTGTAGGAATGTTTAATAAAGGTCGTTTTTATAGCTGCAAGTGTATAGCTATAAAATTCAAATGCCGCTGAATTAAATCCAGGCCTTAATTAATTATATCGAGTTTTTGCTGAAAAGTAATGACCTTTCTTCCTGTCACTAGAGGCACTGTTGTTAGCATAGCTACTTACTGTCTTACTATTTCTGTGATCCATTATTTGATGCACAGCTACCCCAGGATTAATAATCAATAGAAATCTATAAAATAAAAACAATGTTTCTTGATCAATTTATCCTTTACATGTGCTAAAAAGAGGCATCATGCACTAGAATGCGCTGTGGGCATTTGCTCGTGTTGCTGTATTTCCCCGCCCATCTCTGCAAACCCTGTCCTTCAGGGTGAGGGCAGGGAATGGAGTCCCACTCCAGAACTACTCGACATCAGTCTTGGGGGTGGAGGTGTGAGGTGAAAACTGTGGCCTCTGTTATTTTATGAGTTTCTGGGTAATTCTGTTGCACAGCTAAGTTTGATAATCGATGAGTTATATGTTTCCTTAGTATTTCTAGATCTGAATTTTCTGATTCCTGGTGAGATTTGGGAAACTCTTTTAAGAGACCCCTAGTTCTTTATTAGAAAATTTCACCTTGGAATTCTCATTTTAATGATCAACTAAAACAATAACAATAGCAACATACCTACCTATTTGAGAGCAATCACCTTATTGCTGAGAACTGTTAATGTCTGTACTCAATTACATTTATAGTAACCAGTATTTATTTATGGAAGTTAACTAAGAAAAAATGAGGGCGGCTGAGAGGGTGTAAAATGATAAATTCTAGGTTTTTGCTAAGAGAATACTAAAAAAAGGTCATGGCATGCTGCACCAAGAAGGCTTTTACCACAAGCAAACAGAAAAAGGGTGCTGAGTGAGACCAGTGGCACCAGAGAAGCCCCAATGTGCGAGCCGTGTGGGACAGCACCTCAAGGAGCAAGGCAGCAGCGCTGTCCCTCCAAGTCAGCTCAGCCAGAGGAAATCAGTGCTCGCTCATTTACGGACAGTCCCAGAGTTTACAAATGGCTCTCACTGAATCTGTAAATGTGTGTTTAGCTGAATGAGAGCTAAATACAGAAAGAGATTATACCTAGTTTTGTATCTGCATATCTTTAAGAAAAACAGAGATAGAAACAAAGTCAAGTTTTTCAATGATCAGGTCTCATATGGGGGAATCAGGCTCCTCTGAGTGTTGGACATGGAGAAGGGCATTAAGAGACTCATTCTGGCTCAGGCCTCCTCATGGACCTTAGCTTTTGGACTATGGTTCCTGTTTGAAGCAACAGAGAAGAGGGGGCCTAGAGTTTCTCTGCTCAGCAAACTCAGGCCTTGAACAAAGGATGTAGCTTACACACATGTGCCAGTATTTAACGGTCTGGAGATGACTGGAGAAAAAGGGCCACGTCATGATGGCGTCACAGCAGAGGTGCTCAGCCAACCAGTCATTGTCCCGACCCTGAAGGACAGTGGTCAGGGGGAAGGCAGGGACGTACGAGCAGCTCCATGAGCAAATGCACACCAAGCATTCCAGTGCATAGTCAGAGCTCTGGCTCAGGCCTCTTTCCCTGATGTGTGACTCCCAGTAAAATCAAAACCCAAAGGGAGAAAAAAATCTGAACACCTGTGCTTGAAAAATATCTTTGGCCTAGTACAAAGGTGACTGAGAGAGGAGCCAGAGGAGATGGAAGGTTTTTTTTTTTTTTTGAGTGAGGCCAAGAACAGAGAGTATTATAAGAAACTTTTTCTCAGAGCTTACGTCCAGGCCTCTGTTAATAGAAAGTGCACTTTCAACGGCATGATGCCTCCCGTGTTTAAAGGCGTGGCAGTGACTGATTTGCTATTAACTAAATTCTATTCTTCCTGGGCACACAGCTAGGTCCTTTCCCTTCCTCTCTGCAGTTAGGTGTGGGCCAGGTACTGAGTTCTAGCAGATCAAGTGTGAGCAGAGGTGTGACATTTCTTGAACAAACACTCTCTTGTGCAATTCTTTGCTTTGGACTTTGGGTGAGCGAGGAACTGTCTCATATTTTAGCCATTATATAATCATGGTTTTGTTGGTTACAGTAGTTAGAAAATGCTAATTAACTCAGGCTTAAAGAATATTTGTTGACTCATTAAATGAATGAATAAAAAAATAGAACTTGGACCAAATTCTTCTAATATGAGCCACAAAAGTCACTTGAAAATAGTTTGTTACCTTCCTTGGTAACCAAGAACAAATGTACTTCAAAGTTTTCAGATTTTTACTGTTCAGCTAGAGGCAATGCATGCTGGTGAATGCAGCAAGTGCATTCATTCCCAAGGAGAAGCGGAAGACCTGCTGAAGATGACTAGGATTCTGGGTAATGACAGAAACAAGAACTGCAGGAGTAGGTTTGGAGAGCTCTAGAGAGAATACATAAATGGCAAATTTATGTCTGAGACTGTGATGCCTAAGCCAGCAATTGGCAGTCTTTCTGAGTGGCTCAGATATGGAACTAGGACTGTTCCCAGGACAGAGTGGCAGCATGCATTATCAGCTAGTGCCGCCTGCTGTGGGCACGGGTACAGGAGCGGAGGCTACATGCCCGGTGCTCTAACTCCATCACTTCCTAGGGACCTCAGGTGAGCCAGCTGATATCTTTGGGCCTTAGTTTTCCACTTTTGTAGCGGCTCAGAGGAGTAAGTACATTAATGCATGTAAACTATTAGGATTATGCATTAGTACAGCAAGAGGCTTACAGTGTTTCTCTGTTATAAATATGAGAAGCTATGTTGGGGACTTCTGATAAGTTAAGAACATACACAGGAGGGAAAATTAAAAAAAAAAAAAAGAAATGCAAAAAGAACAGAAAAGAGAAGGAACATATCTGCTAGTGAGAAGAAACTCAACTGCTTCTATTTTGAAGAACTATGAGGTTTTCAGGTTAATTAAAGGAAAGAATAATTTAAGTATGAGTTCTTCTGAAACTGCTATCACTATCTGGACACGGAAGTGTCATGTACTTTCAGTACCTGAAACTAAATAAACTGCATTTAACACAGATTTAATAGATGCAAGAAGCCTTGGAATAAGTGCAAATATCAAAGTGATGCCTAAGAACTGTCAGCCTCTGCTCACTCTGCAGTTATCACGGGCTCTCCCAAGGGCCACCAGAGTGAAATGAATGAAAATTCCCTGGAATGAGAATACCCTAGTGGAAGGATTGAAGACCTCATGAGTTAAATCAAATTTAATAACCTGAAAGTTGCTAAAAGAACATATTGAAAGTTCTCATCACAAGAAAGGAAATTCATAACTATGTATGACAATGAAATTAACTAGACTTATTGTGATCATTCCACAGCACATAAAAATATCATTGTGTCCTACACCTGAAACTAACACAGTGTTCTACAGCAATTGCACTTCAGTTTTAAAAGTGTTAAGGGAACATGGTCAGTGTGAACCTAAAAAAGTTCATATAAAAAGTTCATATAAATCTCATTAACATCTTATAGGGGGCCTCCCTGCTGGCCTAGGGGTTGTCTCAGAGCTATCAGTGCTATATCCTGAGTTCGATCCCTGGCCAGGGAGGTGACCCACTTAAGCCACCGCAGACCTCTCCTGCCTTGTCCGCTGCTCCCCTCAGCAGTGTACTTCAGTAGATCTACCTGTTCTGCTCCACACCCTGTCTCTGGTGAATTCTTTTTGGCCTACACCTCAGTTCTTCTATACAAAAAAAAAAAAAAAAAAAAGATCTGAAATTAGTGACAATGGCTAGTGATGAGCAATACTCAATGATCATCCCTGNGGCCTACCCCTCAGTTCTTCTAAACAAAAAAAAAAAAAAAAAAAAGATCTGAAATTAGTGACAATGGCTAGTGATGAGCAATACTCAATGATCATCCCTGGCTGGTTGGCTCTTTTCAGGATCAGGTTACCTGGCAATTTAAAAAAGAGTGCTTTATTATAGATAACGGTCCTATTAGAGTACATGATGTTTTGCATAGTCTGCTTGCCCTTCCAAATACCTTTCACATTTTATAGCTCAGAAAACTTTAACTCCTTCCTACCCTGCTGTGTGTCTTGCCAGATCTCCTTCAGCCCCATCTCCTTTCTGTTAACTGTGCTGCACCCTTTCTCCTCATCAGTCTTTAGAGTTTTCTTCTCATCAGTATTTTTCAAAGATGTCACTACAAAAGCTTACTTCTTTGCCATTTAGTTTTCTAGTCTTCTGAAGATAAAGGAAGAAAATTTACAAATGTTAGCATTCCAGGTTAGGGCAGTTTCTAACTGTAGTGGTGGGTGTGTAAGAGATTCACAGAACTCCTTGGTCTAAAAGAGACACAGTGTGCAGCTACTTAAAACACCTCTGTTTACAACAAAGATACAGTTCGGTAATTCTAAAGCTACTTTATATTTTGTAATGGGGACAATACTTTCTTAAGAATTAGTATGTTTCCTTTTTAGTAACACTAAAAAGAAAAGTTTCTCTCCCATACAGATCATTACATGATTTTAATTAGTGTTAATCTAATAAAGTGTCCTTATACTTTGAATAACATTATATTTAGGAGCGGGGTAGAATATAGAAATTAAAACTTTAACCAGAGGGTTTAGGCTATGTTCAAACACAGATATGACTAGCCTGAAAAGAATTTTTAAAAATCTGAATTAGTTTGGCTTAGTTTACAAAGGGAGGGAGGGAGAGAAGGAGAGAGTGAGAGGAGGAGAGGAGAGGAGGGGAGGGGAGGGGAGGGAAGGGGAGAGAAGGGGAAGGGAGGGGAAGGGAGAGGAGAGGAGAGTTTTGGCTTGGTTTACGTGGAAAAGCTCAAAGGTTTATTTACTTATTTATTTTACGATTTATTTATTTATGCACACAAGAACTGGGGTACAGACTTGAGGTGTGAGGGGTGAGAAGATTCACTAGAGACAGAGTGGGACACAGAACAGGCAGATAACTGAAACATACTGTGGAAGGGAGCAGCGGGCAAGGCAGGAGAGGTCTGCTGTGCCATGTGGGTCATCCCTGGTCAGGGATTGAACTCATGCTCTAGTGGCTGTGGATGCTACATAGTGCATTGCTTAACCTGATGTGCCACCAGGGAGGCCTACTGGAAGGTTTATTGACATTAATCTTACATTTTTCTTTGGCAACAGTTAGATGAAAATGAGCTGGGCCATTCAGACAGGGTGTGGTAGACAGAATGATACCTCACCCATCCCATCCTCCAACTATCTACATTTCTAATCCTTGTGTCTTGACTGCTATAGTGCATGGCAAAAGGAAATTATGGGTTTAGATGGAATTCAAGTTCTCAGTGACCTAAACTTAAAAAGGGAGCTTATCCTAGATTATCAAGGCAGGCCTACTCTAATCACATGAACTCTTAAAATCAGAAGAGAGTCAGAAGAGTTTGTCAGAGAGCAGTAAATGAGAAGGGCTCCATCTGTCCTTGCCATACTTGACAGTGGAAGAAGAGGGTCAAAAGCCAAGGGATATAAGCACTCTAGAAGCTGAAACAACACAGTCTATAGGCAGCAAGTAGATAGGACATCTAGTTCTAAGTAGCAGGTGACTAAGTCCTACTAAAACGTGAATTAGCAAGAAAAGCATTCTCCCCTAGAGTTTTCAGAAAGGAATATAACCTTTTGGCATCTTGTTTTATCCTGGTTGGTTGCACTAGACTTGTGACTACAGAAGTGTAAAATAATATGTTTGTGTTGTTTTCAGATTCTAAATATATGGTAATGTATTAAAATAACAATAAAAATGAATACACAGGCTATAAATACTGTTTCTATCAACAAAGCTATTACTACAACAGAGAGAGAAATGGGATTAAAATCATGATGAATTATTTTTCATATCACTGACTGATGACTAAGGACTGTGGAGTTTATTTTCAGGATAATGAAAATGCTCTAAAATTGAGTTTGGCCAACTGATAAAGGACTGATTTCAAAGATCTACTAAGAGCCCACATGACTCGACCAAAACAATGCAAACAATACAGTCAAAAGATGGGTAGAAGAGCTAAAAAGACACTTCACCAAAGAGGAAATGCAAATGGCCAACAAGTATATGAAAAAAATGCTCAACATCACTTATAATCAGGGAAATGCAAATCAAAACCACAATGAGATACCACCTCATACCAGTGAATATGGCACATATTAAAAAAACAACAACAATTGGTAACAACAAATGCTGGCAAGGGTATAGAGAAAAAGGGACTCTCTTATACTGCTAGTGGGAATACAAACTGGTCCAACCACTATGGAAAGCTGTGTGGAGGTTCCTCAAATAAAAATGGAGCTACTATATGAAATTCTACTCCTAGGAATCAACCCAAAAAACACAAAACATTAATTTGCAAGGAAATCTGCACTCCTATGTTTACTGCAGCACTATTTACAATAGCTAAGATATGATAACAACCTAAATGTCCCCAAACAGATGATTTGATCAAGATGTGGTTTATACACACAATGGAATACTATTCAGCAATCAAAAATTATAAACTCATGCCTTTTGCAGCAACATGAATGGAACTGGAGAGAATTATGTTCAGTGAAATAAGTCAAAAGGAAAATATCAGATGATTTCACTTATATAGCAGGCAACTATAAATCAGAGGCATTCATCAGGGGAGGGAGAGTGAGAAGGAATAAAACAGGGTGGGAAGCGCACAATAGACTATGGTGATGGTTTCTGAGTGATTTGGTAATGGGAATTTTATGGGGACTACACCTGAGAGGAAGCAAACTGTACAAAAATGAATGATGTTAAATATACATCTATCTATATATATAGTTGGTAACAACACACAATTCTGAATGTACCAAAATCCATTGCATTGCAGTATGTAATTATGCAGTATGTAAACATGCAGTATGTAAATTATACCTCAATAATTAAAAAAAAATCACCTTGGATTGTAGTGATGGTACACAAAAACTTTGCTTAAAAAAAGTTTTTTTGTGATCACAAAAACTTTGCTTAAAAAAAAGACCCAATTTTTTTTTTTTTTTAATAATCAGGGGATTTGTGTGTCTGTGTGTGTGTGTGTGGTGAAATTTATGGTATATATAGTATACCCCAAAAATGTTGAATAAGAAACTTAAATCCAAATTAATCTTTCTTTTTCAAAAATAATTCAGGATCAACACTGTCACTAGTAATAAATTATCTTGCACAAAAATGAGAAGCAATTAGACTTTTGTTGCCCTGGCAATTCTGTTTAGTTGGTGTACCCTTGGTGTAAATGTTGCAGGCTCCTAGAGACCTAAGAAGTAGGGCTTAGACTACCCATTCTTGAACATTCCTAGGCTGCATGCTTCTCTCTCCTCCTGTTTCCAGTCTGTAAAGATATTTTTTTGCCAACGCCATTGTGTTAAGTTACTCAGCTACTGCCATGACCTCTCCTAATTAATCAGTTAGTCATTACTTCCTCAGGAGACAGCAATCGGTGCTATCAAAACTTCTTTGCATGTTTCTCTGCAGTCCTAGATGAGGGACCCCAAGTCTAGCATAGCCATGTAAACTTAGTCTCTCCTTCCCTCTCCAACCATGTATGGATGTGGGTTTTCCAGGATTTGAGTTGGGCTAGTTTGGACTTTGTTTGTTTTCTCTAGTCTACTGGTCAGCAGAGTAAGCTAGATTCTTCTGCTGTATGCATCCATTTTAATCTAAGTTCTAGAAATGCTAGTGATTTTAAATGGGCATGCTGCACATGCATTCTTTCTAAGGAAAACTTCAGGGCCTTGGTTACTTAGTGTCTCATCAGTCAGCGAGGTGTGTTGATGGCAGCCTGAATCAATGGCCATGACACCTGTTGTTCAGAGTGCCATCAGGAACAAGTCAAACTTGTCTGTTTACCTTTCCCTCTGATCTAGTATACAGGAGCAACCTTCCCATTGTCAGAGCTTCCCATCTGTGACAAGGTGCTCTGTGAGTCTAACTCTGTATGATGCAATACCCTTTTCTGGTTAACAGAATGCTGGATGGAAAACTAAGAAATGCCAATTTGAACTGACTTATGTTATGAAAAGCTTACAAACTGCTTGTCTTTTATTGCAGCTACTTAATCATGACAGAAACAGAGAAGAGAAAGAAGAAATTAAAAAAAAAACCCTGCTTTTTATTTTTATCTTCCCAGTGAGTTTCTATGATCTCTTTATTAGACACAATATATGTCAGCTATTCAACTCATAAAAAAGCAGAAAAACACGCCAGGAAAGAAGAAATATTTTCTGTCTCTCCCTTCCTGTGAAAACTTCAAATGAGCTCATCTGTGTTCTCTCCTTTCAATGAAAGATCTGCTCATCCCTCAGCCCTCATCTTCTCATTTTCCATTGATGATGTCAGGCAGGCCTTACAGTATCTCTTTTGTGATCTTATAAAATCAATGACAACCAAAAACGTTTCCCTTATGGCTATGACCTCATCAATGGTCTACACCTGGACAGGCCTCATCTACATTGGTAAGTAAAGCTAAACCCCACTGCTCCAGAATGAAGCAATTTTCTAGGAAACTACTGCTTTCCTTCAAAACCCTGCCTAAACTAGTAGATTTGGAAGTTACTGAGCAGCGTGACAGAGAGCTGTCTAACTGGTCCTGATGGTGTGTCACTCTGTGAACACCAGAAATTCTCCTTACCAGCCTTGAACAGAGTTTATGTAAACTCTCCTTAAACAAAGTAATCAGTACTTCAAAATGTTCAGTATGTGACATCTGGTCACATTCCTGGCCCCCATATCCTTCCCTTCAACTAGATGCTACTCTCATCTGCTCTCTGAGCAGTGAGAAAGGCTTAAATTGCAAATTTAAGGCAAAGGGGTTTTGTGCCACGAGTCTACATGGCTGTGAACTTCCTGGGCTGAAAGAGGGAGGTAGACAGGGAAACAATGGCCATCTCCATGGTGAGAGATGTTTGTAAGTCACACTCTCAAGTTGTTAAGATGTAAGATGTACAAATCAATGAATAATGGGCAAGTTTGGAGAGATGCAAAAGGTGCTGAATATAATCTTTTACAGGACCTAAAGAGGACAGAGCAAGGAACAACTGGTATATTAGTAAGTCTAAAATAAAACAGTGCTCATATGTTTAAGAAAAGTTTGTATAGAGAGGAGCACTGAACCTGAAATGAAGCTGAGAGGCAATACTGGGGACACACTGAACCCAGAGGTAGGGCAGCTCACTGGTGGAGTTTTAACTGTGGCCAGATGACTTTTATTGTGGCCCATGCGAAGTGTCCCCATCACAGGTCACCGCCTTTGCAATGAGTCCCTGCTCTTGCCGCAACCACTTTCCAGATGAACGATTCAGCTTTCCGTGTTGGCACTGAGCTATGGAGAGAAGGCGCTCTGCGAAGCATTTGTGAGCTCTGGTTTCCCACGTACCTAATGTAAAACTAAGGTGGCTTTTGTTTCATGCATTATCCTCATAAATAACAATAATAGCTAATAAACATTGAATGTTATGTGCAAGGCACAATTACAGGCATTTTATATGAATGAATGCATTTAATCATAATAAAACCCCTCTTAGTCAAGCATTATTATCACCCTTTTACAAATGAAGAAATTGAGTATGAGAGTATGAAGGGGGAGAGCATATAATTAAGAAGTGACAAAGCAGGATTCAAACCCAGACCATGCAGCACCAGAGCCCTCAGCAGAGTTACTATGTCTCTTTTCATGAATTATTTTCAACAAATTTCCTGTATGTGATCAACTCAGGGGACTTGGCAAGATCAAAGTCCACACCTTCCTTATAAAATTATGGGGACAGTGGAGTATCTTGAACCTCAAAAACTCTCTTTCCCTTTTTTGGCCTACATTGACACTGACGTCAAGGTGTAAGTTTTGCAATGTCTTTGAAAGGACAGAAGCATTGAGATTTACCAGGATTTTAGTGCAAGTGAATCAGCTTGAAAAAGCGAATCTGTTCTTGGAAAATTTCAGAGTGAAGACATATAGTAAAAATATATATGGAAGCAAGTTTGCACTATTATTTTGTAATTTTAGAATGATTTTCAGGATGGGTTTCATTTTAGAAAAGCTGTGAGTGTGAATCGAGCATGAACTATGTACCTGGCATTGGGCTGTCTTTTCACATGTGCAGTCTTATTTAGTATCACAACAATTTTGTAAAATATTCATTTCATTTTTACAGAAGAGGACAAAGACTCAGTGAGTTTGGTCAACATCACATAGCAAATAAACAGTATAACTGGAAATCCAATTTAGAAATGCTTGACATCCATTTCCCCCAATTTAGGTTGTATCTTATATGCCACTATATAGTGTCTTGATGCATATATTTGAAAAAAAATTGTGACAATTTCTTGATTCTAGATAGCACTGTATACATCTACTGCCTTTGCTAGTCTGTAAGCATGATGGAGCACAAAACTCAGGTCTTATTGACTGCTACATGTCAACAATACTCTGCAGAGGGTATGTTCAGAACAGTAGCTGGTGAGCCACTTAATACTGAGTTTGGCCTTGGCACAGGGATAGACTGTAATCCCAGGTGAAGACAGAAATACAATCTTAAGACAACATACACATTTTGAGTCTTAACTTTTAGAGGGGCTGCTTGATAGATTTGCCAGCAGACCTTAACAAACCCCTGCACTGAAGCACAAAGGCACAGTTCCCTAAGCCCTGGGTGTGGTGTTTGTGATTTACTTAACTGGTCAGCCCCTCCTCCCCCTTCCCAGGTGCCCCACTGGCTTCTCTGTCTCCCTTCCCTGGCTTTGAACCTGTTGGCAGCCACCAATAGCTCCTTTTCAAAGAGCTGAAGACAAGCCTGATGTTACAATTGCCTCACTTAATTCCAGACAGGTTTCCATTAATTGTATTAAATTCAGGTGAACAAAGGGTACTTAATCTGTGACAGTTGAACCATATCTGGATAAATATAGATTGGAGAGATAATCCTCTAAGAGCTACTATTAGCCAGCAATTGGAAGGGTGTCAGCAGTGCCAATATTATGGCAGGGCAGAGGGTGGGAGGAAGAAGAGATTTAACAAGATTGGTGCTGAGCATCTGGACTCTGCATAAAGAGGGGAATAAAGATTGTGACTGGAATACATTAGGAGAAAAGCAAACGTTCTATTCACACACACAGAGGCATTAATAATATCAGTCTCTAATCCACCCCCCCCCCCTTCCCTGGGCTCCTCAGCTTGCCTTATTCATTGTTGACTTTCATCTTCCCTACAAAGCCTCCTACTAAAGGTCCCTTCCCAGATCAGCGTGAGGTCATGGGGGCAGAAACACTGTTGCTAAACAGATCTGCAAGGGAGTAGCATGTGTGACTGGAGAACAGTGTGACAACATAATCCCAGCCTGGATCGATGAGGTCAGTGTGGGGTGATGTTGGCTTTTCCAGCATCTACTGAATCATCTGATGGGAGCAGCAACTGAAAAGAATAAATACAAACACATGCAATGCACCGCCACAAAGACCACGTGGCCCAGATCTGAGGGAGAAGGACCCGATTTTGGTAGGCCAGTAGGCAAGTGAAGGAAACAATGAGCTGGGAGCTATGAGACCTCAGTTCTGTTCTTCCCCCCACTAGCTCAGGTGGGCTGGCCTCAGAAATGAGGGCTTTGGTCCAGCTGGTATCCAAGGTCTCCTTTGGTTTCAAAGGCTAGGATGTGGCCTATATAAGAGAGGTTTTTAAAAAGTACATCATTCCAAGACCACAGCCCTGGGAGACACTCTGAAGTAATGGTGTGCAGGATATTTTGGCCTAACCTCCAAGGATAAAGGCAAAGTGCTGGCAGGTGAGTTAGAGTAAGAGGTTGAAATAAAACAGAATGAGCAAGATTACTCCTGCTCCAAACTGTGACCACAGAATTCCAGTTACCCACGGGTCTCAAAGTTGTCTGGGTAATGAGTAGAAAAAGGAGAAATGACAGGAGCTTCCATTAATCTCTGGTCACAATTCACACTCCCTATGTGCTATGTTTCATGCACATCTCCTGTCATGTCATTCTTTCAGTCTTTCTTCCATATCTACTTATCAAAATTCAAATCACCTCAACTCTAAGACCTGTCAAATTCAACAAAATATCTCATGCACCCTTTGACTTACATTATAGCACTTAAGACATAGATTACAGCCAACCTCATATTACACACACATCACCTATATTTAGTTAGCTTCCTTAATATATGAGCTTCCTGAAGGCAGGGCATGGATCTTATCTATCTATGTTTCCCTGGGCCTCCTTTGCGCATTGAAGGCACCCACTCACTAACATTTTCTTACATGAACTGAACCGGGATTTTCATGTTACCTGCTAATGTGACGGCAATGGAGACAGAGTCATATCCCAAGGCATTTGTGGCATTACAAGTGTAGAAACCCACATCAGCTTCCACTGGTGCCAGGATCTGTAAGGAATCATCTGGCTGTAGAAGAATCCTGGAGCGACAGAAAAGAAATGTAGACCTGGTCAGGTCAGTTGACTCCTTTTTCGGCATTCTGAATTGGTCAAGCAAGAAGGAACCTCAGGGGACAGTCTGAACCCTGTTTTAACAACAGGCACAGAAAAGCCACGACACTCAGGAGCCAGGGCTCTGTTGCCACTTTGGTTGGTGTGATTTCTGGTAGTAATTCTAAAATACACAGGTTTTTTATTGCTTATGGATCTTGGTGATTTCTTGATCTAAATGTGCCCAGTTGGAGCAGACAGCGTAGATGCACGGACTACATGTAATACACACATCAAGGGTGAGAGATGTTAGGTCAAATGGCGCAGATGAATTTAGGAAAACTTGTTTAGGAAAAGGCGAAGTTATAAAAGATTGAGGCTTGGTTGGATGGTGGGAAGCAGGAAGAGCTTCTAGCTATGGAGAAAGGTATCTGTTAAAGCTCGGTGGTAGAAGAGAATCACATATTGGTAAGAGGATCTTAGTGCATGCATATGAAGGAAATAATATGTGCAACTGCTTATATGTTGTCATATGTGTATTACATTCATCAGTCCATAAACATTATGGGACACAAAGTTCAGGTGTAATTTATTGCCCACAACTCTTGGGAGCGGGTCCTTTGTAGAGAATGTGCCCAGTAGAAAGATGGCAAAGCCTGATGTTTAATGTAATGGAAAAGAATTCCATAATAATCACCACCTATTTCTGATACCTTGTTTTTCCTGAAAAGAATTTGAGCCATTTAAATCTCAGTCTCCTACTTTTCCTTGTCTAGATTTATGCCATTTCTAAGAACCACTCATGCAGTTAAGCAGAGTAACGACTAATCACGACCTGAAGCCGATGTTTTGTGAGCACTGGGTGAGGCTGACGATAACTGAATTTATATGCAGAGGTGGGAAACCAGGAAGACTGGGGAGATGGGTGGGAAGCTCAGAGCTCCGGAGTCTGGATCTGGCAGGGCCTTAGGTCGATAAATCATTCAACAGCACAGAGACAGTTAAAGGGTGATTTTTGGGATCCCAAAATAAGTCATTTCTAGCTTCATGGTTGTTTCCGCCTCCTTAGATTCAAAAGGCTCAAAGAACTAGTCACCTAACATCCTGCTAATATTCATCTGTAGCAAGCAAGCAGGTAATAGAGGTTGTTTTTCAAGAAAGGGGTAAAGTCAGGAAACTATCAGGAAAGCTCACAAGACATGGTGGTGAACTTAAGCCTGAGAGTCAGCTCTCCAGCCCCAGCAACATGTTCTCCCCTGCACAGTCTTCTTCCTTCACTCAGGGTCCTCCTGTAGGGTCCTCTCCAGGCTCTATGGTACTGCCAGCACGGCACCACTTTAGTCAGCTTTTATTTATTCTGAGGTGGGTGACGCGCCTGGCAATGAATCAGGTCTCTTCAACTCTGCTTTTGGCCTTGAGCCCAATGCATTGCTTATTCTCACCTCCTGTCAGAGGAAAAGCAAGGTTTACATCAACCAACCTTCACTTAACTGAAACCTGGACAGTTCTGGTAAAAGGGGGAAAGAAAATAGAAACCTCAGCTCAAGGGAAGTTTCTGGGTTTGTGATTGATTCACTGCCATTCCACACTATTGCTGCTGTTACTGGGAACAGCCAGGCATTTGCAGCACTGAGCAAGAGCTGAAGCTTTGTGAGGGTGACAGACTGTGGTAGAGCTTCTCATTTATTCACTGATTCTTCAACTGTTAGATGTTTTCTCCAGAGGCAAACAATTCCATGTTAGTTTTTAGTTTATCTCAAATGAGCTAGTAAGAGAAAGATGTCTATACAATTTACTCATCTGTAGTAGGTCATGCAGTAGTTTAGGTATTAATGTCACTGTTTTCTAAAGGAACCTTAATAGTGAGACATAATATCATTGCTAAATCTCCTCAGATGTTCAGGCTGGTGTAGTTAAAAAAAATTAAACACTGACTTTGTGATTTAAATTTTTATGATGTCCCAGGAATGCCTCCATAACAATTTTCAAACAGGTATAAAAGTCTAATAAAATTTCAATAGCAGTGACTTCCCAGGATGATTTCATTTGAGGATCAATTTCACCACATTCAAAAGGCTGGGATTAAAATCTGTTAAGTTTCTAAATTCATTAGGATAGCTGCCTCCCTAAAGCTGACACCATTTCTGTTTTCCCTGCAGGAAGAGAATATTCAGAGCAGGCGGTAAGAAGACAGGACTTCTGAACATTACTTTGGTCCTTTTATAACAGATACTGGCTCCCTATATTCAGTTTATCAAACTCAAAAACCCAACTGAAGTATGTTTTCCTATTAACAGAGGTAACTTTTAAAATGAGGACTATAAGGACTTCCCAGACCTTCCTTTGGTATTTCCGGAGACCTTTCTATTGATGAAACTAAAGACTCTGAGAGAAGAATCAAGTGTAAGGAAGGAGAAGGGACAAGAAGATTGCGAAGAAGGGAGAGGGATACATATCAGCCAATTCCCCCCAATATATTAGCTCTCCATGGTCACATAATTTTTTCTGCCATTAAGCTACCAACCCGCATGATCTCAAGTAGAGAGTAAAAACCCCACAACCACGCTGTAACTGAAACACTTTTTTTCTTTTTTTTTTTTTTGTGGGTGGGTAAACTTTTGTAGCTACATCAATTCTTCCAGGCACTTGTGCTACGGGTGAGCCATGCTTTCTGCCCAAGTCTGAAGGTCAGAAAAAGATTCCCATAAAATTGGTAGATGGGAAGGGAAAAGATCCATCATACCAGGCACAAAAACTTAAGGGCCTGAATGAAGCTGGGAATAAGAAAATGGAAGGGAAGGAATCTAGATCTGGAAAGTTTACATTTATATACTCTTTTATTCCACAAGCTGGGTTTACAAATATAAAGAAGTATTTACCTTCATAAAAATAGTTTTAAATTTTGTTTTAAGACAAAACCTACTTGGGAAAAAACCTGAATTTGTCATTTATTGCATACACTCAAATTATTTATAGTCATAAAACTGAACACTTAAACTCAAAGAGGTACATAATGTTTTGGTCATAGAGACAGGATTTAAAATAGGGTTCTTGGTCCAGCACATTTTTCAATCTATTTTGTCCTCAATCTGCCCATAAAATTAGTATGTGGGAGTTTGGAGGCTGCCACTAGGAGGCAAAATAAAATCTGAAGAGGGTTCCCATCTGGGGCTCTCTAGGAAACATGACAAGGCAAAGGAAAGGGCTTAGTGTGGAGACTGAGGTTTGCTTTAGCTTCTCAAGTCTGACATTTAGGAAGAGAGATTCCCGGAAAAAAACATTTCTTTGTATTTCAGGCATCTACTTTATTAATTTAACTAAATTTGTTAGTAGCTGATTTCTGTCAGTTCGAATTTAGGTTTCAAATTTGACAGGCCCATTTTAGAATGCACAGGCACAGAAACACAGTGCTGCCTTCCAAGCAAAACCAAAAGGATTTCTCTGGGGTTGTTTTGGAATGTAAGGAATCAGAGGATGAGGGGACACGGAATGGGGCATAATTAAGACCTACATAGCAAATGATACTGTGGTCATATTAGGTATATTCATACTCACTGCTTTCCTCCCATACCCATACCCCACTTCCCTTTTGGTTTTCTAGGTTAAAACTACTGCTTCACTTCTCGGGCCATAATTTCAGCCAGAAAATGAAGGAACAGTTTTGTCTTTCTGGTGGCCTTCACTTGTAAATTTCTTTCTGACCACAAATCTACTCAAGCATTCTACCAATTAAGCAAAGGAGAAGTTGAGAGAGTACAAGTAATGGTTTCAGTTACATAAATAAAACCCTCATCATCCATATGTAGGAGATGAACAAAATATGGGTGTGCCTGTGCTTTCAAGTACGAGCTCCTACAGGTGAAGTTGTCTCCTCTGCATTTAGAGAAATGCAGTGAGAAAATAATCTTACTGGAAAGGGAGGCAGCTCTGGTTATCAAAGGGGAAGCCCCTAGCAATTCAGTGGTAAGTGGCACCATGATGCCATTGGAAGCTTTGGATCAGCTGTGAGCACCGCTGTCCTCTGCAGGCTCAGCTCTCAAGGTGCCTCTCAAGGAGGCCTCAAGGCGCCTCAAGGCCACACAGCGCCAGGGGGGCTGCTGTGTGGAGGGGAAGATCTCCTGACTTGTAGCCAAGAGACGTGGAGTTCTGCGCTGTCCCAGGTTAAGTCAAGTCTGCCAACCTGAATTCCTCCTGCAAAGGAAGGAATATACTGAGGATAATACTGATTTCAGAGAGTTCTTGTGAGGCTCTAATAAAGGCATATGTAGACTCATTTCTACTTTTCTCTAAGTAAATAGGCATAAGCTTAAACATATGTATTAATTAATGAGTAATTTTTTTAAATGACCAGGTGGTGGTAACCTATGTTACCTTCTTGGAATTCCTCCTTGGAATTTCTAGTTGTCAGAGGAAATTTGCAAGCTCTGGTTACAGAAATACCCAGCTGTTATGTGGGCCATGAAGTATCATGCCAGTAAGCATTCTGAAACCCAACACAGGACTCAACACAGGAAGCTGGAAATAATAAACATCTTCCTTATTTTTTTCCAATTTACCTGCCCTACTGCTTCCCACCAAATGGTCGCTCCAGTCAGGATGGCTTTTTTGACCCTACTTGCCATTAGCTTAGAGCTGAATTCATGCTCTTTTCCTCCTGTCTGCCCTCCCAAATTCTCCTTACCTCCTAAAAATGGGTTCAAAGTTTACCTCCGTGTGCTATTATAGTCCACAAGACTCCCTCCCTTCCCTGACCACTCAGAGCTGCTGTCCTAAGCTGTATCACAAAGCACTCTGCACTCCAAAATATATCATTCCTTCAGGTAGATGGTGACCTATTACTGGGGCTGGGAATCTTTAATTTCTTTCATAGTTCCCTCTTCGGCTTTCAGTGCAGTGCTGACATACTGAATAAAAAAAAGCCCCTTTAATTCCTTCCAAAGCAGTGAAGCTGCAGACGATCAAACTGACAACATGGCATCATGATTACAAGCAGAGACTCCCGAGCCCAAGTGACCGGGTTCCAGCCCTGCTGCGCCACGTTGCACCATAAGTTTTGCGACCCTGGGCAAGCAATTTACTTTGCTCCTAGTGACGCATCTCCCAGCCTCTCTAGAGTGGTTGAGACTATTCGACATGAGTTCATGTATTTAAAGAACACAGAAAAGTGTTTGATGTGTGGTAAATACTGAGAAAGAATAGGTTATTTTGTTGTTGTTAATGTCTCCATTATCACTCTCAGTGCCTGTGTCTGTCTTCTGGATGTTGTGAGAAGCTGTTCTGCATGGGAAAATGACAGAGACATGCAGGACGTTCAAAGAAAAAGAGACATAACTAAGGAATATGGGGAGGGAGCAAGGGGCTGGGAGTACATGGGTGGCAGCAACTGGAAATGGAGCAGAGGGGCTGAGGATGAGGCCACGTGGCATGTTAGGTTGGCAGCTGCCTCAGTTCTATTCTTGACTCAGGAATCTCTGAATAAGGACAACTACTTATTTCCATAAATGCTTTAACACTATTAACCAAATACTGAAATCTTAGAATACTTAAAAAAAGCCAGAATCCTGCAATTGTAAAAAAGTATGTAAATAATGAAGCAAAAGAATGAGGTTTGGAAAAGTGGATTTAGGAGCAAATAAACAGCTAGAGGAGGTGTTTGAACAACTCCAGGCTCTAGGAGATGTTGAGGGCTTGCTTTCTTTACCTTAAAATGCAAAAAAAGAAAAAAGAAAAAAAAAGAAAAAATTTTCTTTCTGCTTAGCGATTTCTTCAATTAGAACTTATTAAATCTGCCATAAAGGGAGAGAGGGAACCAATAGTCATTAGACAAGTATATCAGTTTTATATAATTTCATTTTATCATGTTACTAGATTAGTATTATCCCATTTGAGAGAGGAAGCAAATGCTCACGAATGGAAATAACGTGCTCAGCTAATGCATGGTAGAATTAGGAATGGAGAGGGACCTTTAACCTTTTAAAAAATTGACCATATCCAGGAATCCACTGGGGCCTAATAGGAAGGCATGTGGTTTGGCTTCCCTTCTGGTGGAGGGTAGTTTGTGCCAACGTGTGCAGTTACTCAGGGAAATGGACAATCACTAACAAGAATATTCTGGATTTTAAATAGCTGCAAGGCATGTGGTTTGGCCTCATTTTTGTTAGCAATAATTTGTGCCAAGGTTTGTAGTTACTCAGGGAAATGGACAGTCACTGACAAGAATATTCTAGATTTTAAATCACTTGAAGCTGGAAGAAAAGAAAAATGTTGTTAGAAGACCTCCCCCTATGAGCAAGAATTTTTTTCTGAAACCAAAAATTATAGTAGCCAGAGACTTGCAAGGGAGAGTTTGTTCCATACAGATACTTTGGGGAAAAGATTTGATGTTCATGAAAGTTTCATCTCACCATTTGGCTAGGGAAACTTTTTTAAACCTTTGCTGTTTTTAATATTATTGCCAACTGAAGTTATTTAATATCTGACGTGCCATGACTGCTCCAGGTGGAAGCATAGAAAATATTTTTGGAATGGCAGAGGGCACCTGACCACACATTCTTAACCCTCATCTAATGCTTTTTACCAAACCCTGCAGATTCTCTTCAGAAGTTCATGAAATCTGGAATTTGCTAATATGTGTAGTTTTATGTGCCTGCTAGGTAATTTATTTCAAACTACAAAACTATGCAAGAAAAGACTCTGACTGGATTTTCTATTTACCTAGGACTCACCAGACCCCAGCCAGCTGCCACCTGCTTTTGTAAATAAAGTTTTATTGGCAAGCTGCCACACCAGTTTATGTACTTTCTACGCTGCTTTTCTGCTATAGTGGCAAAGCTGAGTGGATGGGTTAGCGACAGGATGGTCTGCAAAGCCTAAAATGGTCACATGTGGCGCGTGATAAGAAAAGTTTGCTGGAGGACTATGGGTGCCTTAGGTGTGTGGTGAGGACATGGATCTAAGAAGAGAGCCCCTTGGTACTGAATCACACCCAGTATTGTAAACCATCCTCAATTAAAGCATTTAAAAAGGAAAAATAAAAAGTTGCTCATGCTGACCTATATACCATAGAAGAATTTTCATTTCTGGTTTGCTTCAGCATATTCCTCATTTACATAAAAATGTTAACAACTTAAAAAACCAAAAAACAACCCTGTCATTTGTAAGACATTTCTAGGAAGAATAAATTGAGGGCATTCTTTTAAGATACCCCAGCCTTTAAAGGAATAGACAATTCTGACTCTACGCTTCATTTGTATTACCTGGAAAATGAGAAATATAAAGCTTTCAAGTGAAACAGATCTAGTTCAGGGACATGGCTGATGCCCCCCATGCTCTCTGCTGCCTGAATCATGCCGGCCATTTCTGAGACCTTTGCATGACAGCCCCCCCTAACACTTTATTTTATTTTGCTGATGCTTATGTATTTACTGGAATGGCTTCTTTTTCTCTGACTTGCCAGTCTTAAATTTTTTAACTGGGAAAAACATTTGTCATCCCATTTCCTTTAGTTCTATAAAGGAAACAAGGCAAACCAAAATGAAACTGGTTTCTTCTTCCTTCCCTATCTGCTCTGACTCCAGTTTTCACATTATCTACCTACTTGGAAATGGGTAACTTGTACATACAATATTGTTCACAGCTGTAGTTTGGAGACATCCCATAATAGTCTCTCATTTTGAGACGTTTCCATTGGTGAATACTCTTTGTTGCCCAAGACAAAGTCTTACACATTCTATCTCCTATTCAACACTGTCTCCAATTCAACATTATCCCAAGCTTTTTGCGAAGTGTAAGAATTTATAACACATAGATTTTTTCCTTCTTATCAAATCAGAAATGAAACAGAAATGCAAGGAAATGTCAGTAGAATATAAAAACCTCTCCTGTTGCCTCAATTTAGGCTGATCAAGTTCTATCACACTGTTTTCCTAGATCCCACTCTATCTCAACTCTGTGAATTGTTAGGTGTCCTTATTTGGTGATGGTCGGAAGGTGATGGGATACAATGGCTGCTAGTGTAAGTGGTGACTGTTACAGATACTGACAGATGAGTAGCCATTATGATCCAGGCACTCCACAGATATTTCTGTTCTTCATACCTTGGCTTTTCTGCAGAGAAGGTATGTTCTTTTTAATTAACTAATGAGAAGTTCAAGGTTCAGATCATAGAGGTTAAAGCGGACTCACACACTACTAAGGAACATAACTAAAAGTGTGGCTTAAGTTGCTCTGATTTTAGCTCTTTAGTCCTTCTACCACTGTAGGTTGGTCTCTGTGTTAAATGATGTACATTCTGGTTGCTCCTCCTGATCGAGGCGGTGGAAAGAGAGAGGGCCCACCCAGAACCAGCATAGAAAGAGAACAGAGTAAAGCTTGGAGATGATAAGGAAGAAACTCCTGGGCATTCATCTTTTCCCTAGTTGCATATTGATGGACTATCACCCATGAGTCCCTTCCTCACCCTTAAGAAGGACTTGGTATTTGAGTCACACAATCTAGTTTATTATTCTTCTTCATCTTCACCTGCATTCCTTTTGAAAAATCACATAACCTTTAGGAAAGTAATGTTTAAGTGCATCAAGACTTATTTTAGCTGTGCTGTGTATAATGTTGCCTCATGACGGGTCAAGTGTTGAATAACAAGCAGGGACTTCTCTGCCAGATTGGTGCTATTAGCAGTATTTAGATCTTTTTTCAGAGAAAAACATCAATCTTCACCTAACTTCCTCTCCAGTTTTGTAAGCTAATTTCAAATGCCAATTTTGGAGACTCTAACTTTTTTTTTCTGTAAAGTCATCAATGTCATTATAGATATTATTTACAGAGTTGGATTCAGATGTAGACATATTGAATGTTTATTTGTTCGTATTTCATGAGTCTCCTGATGTTAGCTGTTGAGTTACTTACAAGATTCTTCTTCTAGTGTTGGACCCTATCCAAATGCAAATCAGAGTTAGGTTTTAACTGAATCTTAATTCAAAATGTGGTGAAGAGTAGGAGGGACCAATAAGTGTTCAGTGTTTATATAGAGTAACTGAAAAGCAAGGAATAGTTTAGCTTCATCTTGCTTGTGGTCCAGGTCTCTAAACACACACATGCACAGGCCATCCACACTGTAAACATATGCAGCAAAAGACACAAACACAGATGGAACAATTATAATGTTTACTGAGTGCCTATTATGTGCCTAGCATGGTGAGTATTTATACTGGGTGGGTGTATGTAAAGGTAGAATGCCCAGTAGCTGAAGAAAAGTTCCTCCCTAATGCAGATGTGCTGAAAGAAGAGCAAAAGTCTTCTAGATTGGAAGTCAGTTCATTAGAGGATCAAATGTAATTTATTCTGAGCCTACCTGACCTCAATATCTCCTTTTTTCTGAACAATGATAAATCTGTGTATTTTACAAAGTATGAAATCAATGAAGACATCGTCCTTGTAGCCAGAATAATTTGGGTTCAAATGCCAGCTCAACAGCTTATTCAGTGTAAGAATAAGTTAGTCTAATCTCTCTGTGCTTCAATTTTAACATTTTAAAAATTGGAAAAGTAACCTCAAAGGGTTAAGGCAAGAGCAAAGGGACACCTGGAGAATACTTGAAACAGTACCTAGCTCAGAGCAGGTGCTCAATAAATGTTACTGAGATGAGGATGACGTGATTTCTGCACTGGCCAGGCTGTGGTGGGAGACAGGATGCCACGCCTATTCACTTTCTGCACTGACTCTCCAGCAGTGCTTTTCAAATTCTACAGTCGTGCATCATATGATCTTGGGGATTCCTGGAACTTCTCTAGTGGAGAACACCTTGGCAAGGCAGAGACATTTAGTTGGAAGCAGGTATCACTCAGGAACTCTGCTGTAATTGCATATAGAGACTCAAGTTCAGATCATGCGGAACCATGCAGACCTCAGGTTCCAGCAATTAGGACATCTTCCTTCTAATCAGTGGAGTCCATTATTCCTATACTCATTCACTCATCAGTTTATCATCTGTGGAGTGTGTACTACATTTTCAGAATTGTGGAGAAAATAAGACATATTCTAAAACATCTGTCCTTAAGAAAGATGAACATAATCCAGAAGGTGAGGGATGTCAAAGAAAAAAAAAAAGCTAAATCTCATCTATAGTGGTAGGGCTGAAGTAGGGTATTAGACAGAAGGTAGTTTGTGGGTAGTGGTGGGGACATCTGATCTAACTTTGATGGGTGGGATTCCTGTAAGGAAAGGGAGGGTTAGGTAGACAAAGTGGGGCAAGAGCCCCAGGCAAGTTTAGAAGCAGGAAGTAGCTGAGTACTGCTGGACAGCAGGGCTTTGTGGGTGAGGTGGGGCATGGTAAGAGATGGGGTAGGTGTCAGGTGGTAAGAAACACTGTATATAATATTAAGGCCTTTGTAACTTCCCCGTAAGCGATGGCATATCAGCCAAAGGATTGCAAGCACGGCACCAGCATGAACAAGTTCTCTAGAAAAAGGCCCTGGCAGTAGCATGTTGAATGATCTAGAGCGGGAGTTAGTAAACTTTTTCTGTAAAGAGACAGACAGTAAATATTTTAGGCTTTGAGGGCCACGATGGGCACTACTACATATTCCTTTTATTTTTAACATCTCTTTAAAAAATATAAAGGCCATTCTTTAAATAACCCTTTTAACAGCTGGTGTTCAAATCCCAGTTTTACCACTAAGTGTGAGATCTTGAGCATGTTAACACAGCTCAGATTCAATTTCAACAGCCTTTCAAAAACCCTTTTAGAATGTAAAAGCCATAGGCAGTGATTGGCTAGAGAAAATGAATAGTCAGGAGGCTATTGTTGTCATCTGAAGGTGACAAATGTAAACCAAAGGAGAGACAGTGAGAACAGAGAACGTTGGGAGATGAAAGAATGACTGAGGAACTAGAAAAGTCTAGAACTATGTTAGCTTGGGAAGTTAAGTAAATGGGGTGTATTTTACTGAATCAAGATTCAGCAATTCAGTTTTAGAGACTTAGACCTGACCTATTTGTGGGGTGTCTGGGCAGGGATGGACAGTAGACACTTGTACATAAGAAAAAGAAGAGTGCTTTAGTGTGGCTGTAGATAATACAATCACTGCCATGAAGGAGAACGCTGGAGTCACAGAATTATTAGTAGAGATGGAGCAAGATTCCCAAGAGGATAAAGAGGAGAAATTCATAAACTGATTAAGAACAAGCTGAGTAGAAGCAAACCAGTGAGTGTGGTATCTAAGGTAGCAAGAAAGCAGGTTTAGGAAGAAGTGTTTAGCTTGTTTAGAATGCCACTGACAGGTCTGATTAGATAAGACAACTGTCTCCTTTTTGAACAAGCAAGAGATTACTTTTTCATGGGGGTCTTTTTCCATGTGAATGCTGCATGCTACCTTAGAAATAGAAGGCAACTGCGAATTGTCTTTTATATAAATTAGATAAATATAATAAATTGAGTAGAAATATATAGGGCTTACACAATTCATAATTAATCTTGCTGGTGCCAAGGATGGCTTTCTACATGCAAAATATTTCTAGGCTGTAAGTTGACTACTTCTGGACGATAAATACCAAGTACCATTAATGCACCAGGTCCATGAAGTGTGACTACAAATACTTCTCTAATGGACTTTGCAGGGCAGCAATATAGTGAAACCAGTCAATTATGGATTCACCCAAGACACAGGATTTAGAAATGAAAGAGAAAATAAGACAAAGTTCTCTTGTTTTCTAAATCATCTGGCACAAGCTCCCTGAGAAGGAATTTCCAGCTTGCTCTCAATGGCTGTGCCAGGAAGTCCAGACTGAATCAGATGGCCACCTTTGGTTGTTTAACCTTCTGGACAGTCCAGAACGTTTCCTCCAAACTGGCAGATTTGGAGTCTGTTAATACCCAGCACATCTGTTCCCTTCACACAGGTCCTCTTGTTTTCAGTCTGGTTTCCAATCCAAGGTCCCTATGAACTAAATTTAATCCACATGCAAGTATAGCAGAGGATGGCAGGGCAAGGGGATGGCAGACTGCTTGATATTCTTAAATGCCCCTTATGAACAGTTTTCATTACCTCACCAAACCTTTTAAATGAACTAACAGCAAGGCACAGAATTACACCCTGAAGTTCACCTTCTTCCCCTTTTCTATTTTAGCATTTAAAGTTGGTCCTTAAAACTTTTGGCTTCAGAATCACCTGTGGTATTTGTTAAAATGCAAATTAGGGGCCCCTACTGTAGAAAGACTTTCTGGAGCAGGGTAGGATCTGTTAGTCTACATTTCTAGCAAGTTCCTTATTATTCTTATGCACATGGAATGGCAACCCCTCCTGTATTGACATTTTAAAGTTTAGAGGTTTAAAGAGAAGTGTCTGGCCTGTTGGAGTTTGATGTAAACTTGTGGTTTTACATTACTTGAGCCTATAACAGCACTACAGTGCTTGTTAGGTTCTGGAGAAGAGTGACCTTGCATTATTTATGGACTTACTGGAATCTGTCACTGCATCAGCAGATATCTGGAGTGAAAGGGACAGTTGCAAAGTACCCTACTAACTCTTCACCGTCCTGTCCAATTTCCACTCATGCAACTCTCAGTCTACCTGCTACAATTATGAGTTGAGTGTGAGTCTGTAAAAATAGAACTTAGATCATTTCACGTTCCAGCTTATTAGCTCTCCAAATCTCAGACTAAAACCTAAGCCCTCTCTTGGTCTTATCCTATATCCTTCCACACCTATACGCTAGTCAAATGAACCTCCTGTGGGTTACTTCATTGGCCTGAATTCATTTTTTACTTTAGGGTTTTACATTGCTTTTCCCTTGTCCGAGAATATTCTTCCTCTTATGTCATAGGATGAACACTGGTTATCACTCAAGTCTTGGCTTGCATATGCTCTCTACAGAGTACCAAGTAAACTGGTCACCAAACCATTCCCTATTACATCCTTGTTTTAATTTCTTGCCCAACATTTATCATCACCTGACATTTTTCTTGCATTTTTTCTGTGTTTATTGTTTTAGTCTATTCATTCGCTAATCTACTATTTACGTAGTACCTATTTGTGCCAGGTAGTTTTCCTAGCACTGGGGATATAGCAGTGAGAATATCTCTAAGCTTATGGACAAGCAATCAGCAAATACATAAACAATATGCCAGATAACAATAATATTCTATGGATAAAACAGCAGACTTAAAGGGATAGAGTGATAAAGGTTTTTTTTTTTTTTTTGGTAGAATGAGAAAAAGTCTAAATCCATGCAAACTGCAAGAGAATACAGACTTCTGTTTCCAGACAATAGTCTAGTGAATAGGTTTGTGTTTGGGGAAAAAATTGACACTTATGGAAGGAATAAATGCACATAGTCCTCTTATCAATTAAATACTATACATACTTCTCTGACTCCCAAACCAGACTTTGATCAACAGAGAAGTCTTCCTTCCTCCTATCTCCAGTACATAAGCTTTCACTCAGAGTAAGGATGGGATGTTTATGAAACAAAGGAGGAAGTATGGATTATGATGAACCAGTCTGTTAAATTATTCTTAGGGACTATTGCTTGAGAAGTTGACATTCTAAGAATCATGTGACTTTATTTCAACTAGTCAGTTATATGTAAGATGAGATGCACTAGTATCTGAATTAATAGTCCTTCTTTCACAAAACTAATTTCTTTCAAATCAAGCTTTGGCATATTGGAAAGCCAAAGAAATAATAGACCTTTCTCAGTTTCTTCCTCCTTGACCTATCATGCTGGTGCAGGCTGTTTCAAGTATACTTTAATACACTGCTAAGTCCTACCAACCAATAGCCAGCTGCATTTTTTTCAGACTCTTTTAGAAAGATGGATTTGGGTACTAAGCAAAACCAGACTAACTGCACTATGACACTGGACATTTCAGCACTTCTCTGTTTGAAAATAAATGAGTATTTCTGAACCACTACCGAGCACAATAATGATGACAAGCAATGAAACCCAACACAAAGAGGTCACCAGCAGTGCATAGCAAAGTGGTCCCAATGGCAGCTCTGTGCTGCCTGCGTGCTCTGTGCAGATACATTCACTTTTTCTCAAATTGTACTTGGAAAACTGTATAGAAAACTACACCACAGGGCTTACTGGCCGGCTAAGTAAAATGGAAAAATTATGACGTCAAAGATCAGAAACAGAAATCTCTTATTTTTCTCTACCACAAGCTGTAATTTGCATTAAAAAGCCCTGTCAAGGAGAGAGCTAGAGTAAAAGTTTGATAGTGACAAAGACTATAAAACTGCTTGCTCACACCCCTCATGGTGCTTTGCCTTTTAATGCTGCTCCCCGCCCCCGCCCCCACCAGTGTTCTGGTGACTGAGGACCCAGGACTAGCACCTTCAATACCGTCAGCGCAGGCAGCCATGTATCTTTTTCTAGCAAGAGTCTGCTGAACCTTACTCATCTTACAGTTATTTGGGTCAGATTCACAGCAAGGTGAAAACTAGAAGGCAAAAGTAATATTTCTAAGTGGTATCTCAAGAATTGTTGGTATTCTTGAATTTACTGGGCCAAGAAATTGTTCATTGATCAAAGAAGTACTTGGAAAACAATGCATACTACATCATCCGGTTGGAAAGTCACAACACACATTGAAATCTTTAAAGAGTTTAAAAAAAGTGCAAAAAACTGAGATAATTTTCAGTTGGGGGGTAGTTAAATGCATTCAGAAACAGTAATCAGCTGTTAAAAAGGTGATATAGAGCTCTACATACTTTTATGACAACGTCTCCTAGACATGTAGACATGCTGTTGAACAAAAACCAAGTCAAATTTCTAAACATGAGTAATATCCCATTAAAAGTCCAAATCCAGTGCCTTTATATGTGTTTTATATATAATACAATAAAATATATAAAAATTCCAAAAGGATGTATACCAAATTATTAAGAGTAACAGTCTCTGGGGGATAGAATTGGGGGATATGGGAGACTTGCATTTTTACTTTATAGATTTAGGTATTATTTGAATTGTTTTATAGCCCCTTTATTAGTTTTATAAAAAAAAAAAACAAGCACAATATGAAAAATACAGAAGTAAAATCCAGCAATAAATACATCTGTTTAGTTTTAGGCGAGCGTATCCTAAACTCACGTGCTCCCCGAACCCCATTTCAGGAGCGCCCAGAAACAATGCGTGCAACAAACTGAAGTTACTGCACTCAAAGATCTCTCCATGCTCCATCATCCTACCAGTTTTAACAATCTATGTTCTTCTGTAAATGAGTCAGGGAGGTAGAAGGAACCTCAGAAGTGATCTTGTATAAGCCCCTCACTTTTGAAATGAAGCAAAGAAGGTCATAAAAAGTAAAAGGGGTTGGCAAGATCAGTCAGAAGCCCTCCATCCTTATCTGGCTCCTCCCACAACATTCCTGTGTCCCCAGGTGACTTAGGTGGACTGTGGCCTTGGGCTTCATAAAAGCACACAGGACATTGTTTGGACATCTTGGTAAGACATGATCTCAATAGTCTCCTTGCTGTTGCAGGCACAACAGAGTCTTAATCATCCCTTCCCAGCAGTCTGTCTTTTCTTTAAATTCTCATACTGCTTATTCAAGCAGTTCTTGGGGACTTAGAATGTGCCAAGCATGATGCTTGATACTATATATATTAGTGAACAAATGGTTTATCTTCTCCATCATGATACTCCATGGATTCCATGATGGAGAAGATAAACCCAGCTGTCCTTCTTGTTCCACAGCTTTTCAGGTGGAAGTAGGTGGAAGAAACCCTAAGAAGAACTGGAGGAAAACAGCAAAAATCTTGATGCATCCTGGCATCCCTGGCAAAGCAGAGTGCTTCACATGCACTCAAAAAGCATGAACTGGAGTTGGGCAGAACTGGGCTTGCACCTACCTGCTTGATTCTACCTTTGGAACCTTGATTTCTTCATCTCTAAAGTAGGGATCATAGTTTGTATGTTATGCCTTGGAGTGCACATTGAGATGATGACTATGCAAGGTTTTTCTCACATTTAGTCTATGATTCAAGTGATGACTGCTGACATGGGGGCAGTGTGTATGCAGTTAGCCAAGAAATGTTCATTTCCATCTTTCCTCCCACACTATACCCTTAAATCCCAATAGTGTCAATCCTAGATGCAAGACTTAAGAGATATAAATAAAATGGATGCACACTTGAAGAACTGATTGGTGGGGAAAATCCCATGATTTGGCTCAGCGGGTGGGGCAGATATAGTGACTGAGGTGAGTCCTAGGGCGTCATCCACCTGAGTACCAACTGTCGCCAGCACTTGCCATCCTGGTGGCCTGATGCTGGAGCTGACTCTCAGTGACTCTGTGGCCTCAGGGGGATTTACTACAACTTTTCTCTGACTCAACAATTCAATAAAAATATGAAAGATCAGGATAGAACTGAAGAAATCATAGCATTTAAGAAGATCAAGGAAAGTTCAAGAAGGGGAAGAAAAAATCCAGGAACAAACAAGAGAATATGTTACCAACTCAGACTCTCAAGGTATGCTGCCTTGTGCTTGGGTATGGGAGCAACATTAGTACCTCAGCTTTCTTACTAAGATGTGGTAACAACAATAGCACTTACCCTATAGGGTTGTGGGGAAGATTAAGAAAAATAACGCTTTGAAAGCACTAAGCACATTGTCTGGCAAATAGTGAGGGCACACAGGAAAAATATAGTTAGTTTTGTTATTAAAGTTTTTTGATCTATATTTGGTTTACTAAGGCTGAGGAAATATTACTGACATTTTAAAGGTACAAAAGTTGTGGGGATGAGGTTGTTCATCAAGTTTTAGAAGCACAGACAGGACTACTTTTGGAATAATACAAACTTGATATTGACTCCTCGATCCAGTTATTACTAAAAGTGTGATCTTGGATGAGCTGCTGAACTTATATTTTTCTATGCAAAACTGGAGGCTAATGTCAAACTTGTGGATTGACTGTTTGAATTAAAAAGTACAGTTTTATATAATAAAACCTGGCATCACACCTGGCATAATAAACCCTGGCTTTTCTTTCCTACATAAAACTAGTAAACTAGAAAAGGGGATTCGCCTAATGATAGTTGTTAGAAGTAGATTAAATGAAAAGAACATTAGACATGGGTTCAGGGAAGATAAAGAGGGAAGAAAATGAGGTATCTAGATTGGAGGGCCTGGAAGATTTTTTCCCCCCTCACATTTAGTTTATGATTCAATGATGATTTTTGTCACATATTTCGGTCCTTCCACCTAATAAATACGATCTACATCAAGTTCCTAGACTTTGTTTCCTCTTCTATAAAGTATGGGTAAAAATGGTACTCATTCCTCAGGGCTGTTGGAATGCAAAGAGATGACATACAGTAAGAATGAACACTTGTCTAGCAGATAGCATTGCTCTTTGAATACCACAAATCATTGTTTTGAGGGTTACCATAAAAATTCAGAAAGCATGACATAGTGGTTGGTACATATGTAGTGTTAAAAAATATTGTGCTTATGAATTTTACTACCACTACTGATTTTGCATTATGAATGGCTATGGCCCCAGGAAATCAGTAAGTCATATTTGCTGTCATTCCAGGAGCAGCATATCAAAACAGAGACACTGAGATACTAGGATAATTAGTCACAGGACCAGTGGAAATAAAATCTTTCTGGAACAAACAGCCCTGTCTAGCCTACAGAGAGGATGTTCTCGTCCAGAGGGAGCGGCAGGTTTGGCTGCATTCTCTCCCCAGCCCCGGGGGACCACACACACGGAGACAGTGTCCCTGTTTTGAAGCTTTTCAATGGCTCATCTCACAAAGTGGTAATGTAATAATGACTTGGTCTGATATTTTGCTGCCAGAATCTCAAAGCTATCAGGAGAGCATCTCCTTCATCTTTGGGGTCATCTGGGGATTAGTGTCAGGCATAGTTACTATTATCTTACAGAGATGAGAGCACAGAGTTTATAGACACTACTTGTTTTTGCTCCAACAGCCTATCAGTGAAACAGGGCTTGAACCCAAGATGTGGTCCCTGAGGCGTGGTGCTCTAGCTGCTATCCCTGGAGACACCTTAAAGAAGTGTGAAGAGGGTGTCTTGGACAACCTGTGGCTCCATGCCCCCCTCTTTTCCTATCCCAGTAGCCGCAGGCTCACCTGTCAGTGAACTGAACTTCTTCTCCGTTCCTGGCCCAGCTGATGGTAGGTCTTGGGTTGCCGATAGCCTCACAGTGCAGAAGCACACTGAGGGTCCCGCTGGCCAGGGCCACGGTCTGTCCCAGGTGGGTGACCACTTCTGAGGCAGAAAGCTGCTGGGCAGCAGAGATCTTCCGCAAGATGGTGGGTTTGCGGTGAGGCCGGCGAGAGCCGCCCCCAGCCTCCCCAGAGGACGAGGTCCGCAGGGAGCTGCTGAAGCCAGACACGTGTTTATGAGGAGGGATGGCCACAAGGGGAATCCGCCGCTCAAACGGCTTGAGGAGCATGTCCTGGTGCTCAAGATGGCTGCGGAAGATCTCCTGGGCCAGCTGGGCCACCAGGTGCTTGCTGTAGATGTCACGAAGCTCCTCGGGCTGCTGGGAGAGGTTTCTAAGGATGTCGTCCAGGCGCTTCTGCTCCGTCACTATGGTGAAGGGCAAGTGTAGGAGGGCCTGCTCTGCATGCTGGTCCTCTTCTGAGGACGTATTCTTTTCCATGGAGTCCTGGCCGTCCCATGAGGCCAGGAGCTCTCCGGGCCAGCCGCCCTGCTCCAGCAGCCTTGACACCAGGTCATCATAGCGACTCCCAGTGTCGGCAGTGAGGCCCCGCTTCTCAGCCTTGCTGCCATTAGAGAAGATTCCATTCTGGTGCTTGTGGGTCTGCAGGGCCTCCTTTGGGTTGACCTTTCGCATCATGAGTGCCTCTTCCTCGCTCCTCAGGCTCAGGGGCCGGGCCACCAGCTTGCGGTTGCCTCCGATGAGCTTGATCACGAACTGCTCCCGGGCCGGCCCAGCTGAGCAGGTATAGACACCCGCATCGGAGGGCTTGAGGCGATGGATCTTCAGGTAGCCAAAGGGAGCCACAGTGACATGCGTGGAACTGATGAGATGCTGGCCGTCTTTTTCCCAGGTGATGAGGGGCTTGCGGAAGCGCCGCGTGGGACACCTTAACACCACCACAGTCTTGGGGAGCAGGTAGGCAAATCCCCCCACAACAAAGTGCAACTTTCTCTGCCTGCGTGTCTGGATGTAGATCTTCCTTTCGGCCGCAATATGAGGGCTGTGCTTTGTGGCTGGCCGTCCAGGCCCTGGAATGAGAGCAAGGTAAGGGGAGAAAGGTAAGGGGACAGCAGAGGATAAAAGAAAGATTCAGCAAGGAGAGAGAAGGAGGGAAAGAAGAGGGAGAAGAGAAGAGGAGGCAAGACATGGAGGGACAAAAGAAGGGGAAGAAAGCCCTGCAGAATTTATTTTGGCCAGGACCTTCATTTACCATCTGAGCTTTTATGGGAGGAACTGACTGCCAGCTGTGGACAATCAAGCTGCCTGTTGCAATCAAACAGTGAACTAATGAGGTGCAGTGGGGTGCCCTGCTATCACCCTGCTGGGTCTTTTTGCTCCTAGAAGCTGGGATGCAGAGTTCTAGATGGAGGAGGCACCCAGGGGAAAGGCAGTCGCTCTCATTACTAGGACTTAAAAAATCAGCATTATAAAAAGAGGCAGAGGACAATGGGAAGGGGAATGTCTCCATTTCAGTATTTACCCTTTGGGTCCAGCAGAGCACCGGGGCCCTAGTGCACATGGGCAGGAGAGCCCAGAAGTGTTACAACTCTAGGGATTAATATTAAACAAAACAAATCTGTTTAGAGCAGTTTAAAACCCCAGAGTGGATAACATTAGACTTCATTAGTATTATGCTGCCTCCAGCTTCCAGATCTCTGTATGCCAGCAAGTGATCTCTGCTCTACCCCCTGCAAACTGTTTTTCCAGTGGAGAAGAGAATTCTGCCTGGCCTCCTGTAATTAAGATTCCTTCTCCATCTCCAGCTGAGGCCTTGGGTTTAGGGTCAGCTACTGTGTGGCTATGGCTGCTTGTACCTGGACTCATCTCCCTATGCCCACAGAATTCTGACTACTCACTTGCACAGGCTGCCAGCATACAGGGTCTGATGGATGATGAGAATGGCAGAGGAGGACACAGGGAGGAATTGACAACAGCTGTGACGCCGGTTTTCAGCATCTTCTGGCAAACGGCAGTTCGAGTCTGGGTGCCTTCCCCACAGCTTGTGGAACACTGTTGGGAAAAGAAAGATCACATGCATGTAAACACAGGAAAGTAGAGGCCAGTGGGTTTTTGCATGGGTTCCCACTGTCACCAAACCATGAGAAAAGTTGCTGGGAAAGCAACAGCGACTGAGAGAGAAAAAAAATTAATTATATAACACCTTTGGAAGACATGTTCATGTTGCAGCACATTCAACTCTCAGATATTCTTTAAGGTTCTCCATTGACATTTTACCTATTTTTACATATATAGCCTGGGATTTAGAGTTACTATGTTTTAAAGAGTCCTATGTTCAAATCCTAGATTACTTATTTTCATTAGCTGGCAAATTAAACTCTCAGTCTGTTTCCAGTTCTCATGCTTATTTTACAAGATTGGGAATTAAATGAGATAATAGTTTTGAAATGTCACACGACCATGACAGTTAATGCTACTTCCTTTCTTCCTCCATCACAAAGAAATAATATTTTAAAGCCAACCACTGTATAACTGTTGCGTATCTACTTTGAAGCTGGGTGCTAGATGCTATTGGAAAAAAGATGTACGAGATGGTTTCTAAAATCAAGGAGCTGTCATCAAATGAGGGGAAAGTGTAAATGCACTAAGATGAAATAGTATATTAGGGACTAGAAATAAAGAACACAAGGAAATACTACTTCATATACACTAGAATGACCATCATAAAGAGACAATAATAGGTGTTGTTATTATTAAAAGTAACAAAGTAGAAAAATGAGAGCATTCATGTGCTGCTGGTGGGAATATGAAATGGTATAACTAAAGCACCTTGGAAAACAGTTTGGTAGTTTTTCAACAAGTTAAACATAAATTTACATGACCCAGAAAGTTCACTCTTAGGTCTCCACCCAAGAGAAATGAAAACATACATCCACATCAAGACCTATGTGCAAATATTCACAGCAGCATTATTTATAATAGGCAAAATATGTTAACAATTCAAATATCCATCAAGTGGTGAATGGGTAAACCACATGTGGTATAACTGTATAAGGGAATATTATGCCACCATAACTATGTAGCACATAGTTCTTTTATGTGCTACAACTTGGATAAAACTAGAACTATTATGCAAAATTCAATTTTATGGTATGTAAATTATACCTCAATCAAGCTGTTTAAGGAATTAAATGGGAATAAAAGAATTTAGCAAAATATGTAAAACTGAAAGAAAAGTGAGGTACAGAAAATCAGCGCTAACAACGTTTATGCTATGCTAGTAATTTCCTGACTTAGGTGTTGAAAATGGGTAGTGTCTGGGGGGGTGCAGAGATCCAGGAATTAGCATGGGAGACAGGGGAAAGAGCTCAGGGCAGTGTTGGTTCGCACCCAAAATATTTTACTTTATTAGGACATTCTCATATAACTAGGTTTCTTTTGTTGTTATTTTTTAGTTTTTGCTTGTGGTTTTCAATGTTTGAATTCCTCATTTGTGTTCATCTCCAAATTGGGTAAACTTACAGAACGAAATAGTTTGTTACATCGAAAAAACAAAGGCAGGCCTGGGGGCAGAATTAACCTGTTTGGACAGAGAGACTAAATCGAGAGTGTTAGAGTTTAAGAGGTAGTTTGGGGCAAGACATTGGAGACTTAATTTTCAGACAGGAGTTTTGGAATTGGTCCATAAAGCCATGAGGAACCATTGGAGAGGGGAGTAAAATGATGAAAGAGGTGTTTTGAGAAGGTTAATCTGGCAACAGTGTCTGGGAGGGATGGGAGGAGAAGACAGATGGCAGGCAGGTATGTCAGCTAAGAGGCTGCCACAGTAGTTCAGGCTTCAGATGAAAAGCCGGCACTGGGGTCATGGCAGTGTGCCATGTTAACTTGAAAAATGACAGTAAAAACCAGAGAATTATCTTACATTTTCAAGTTTTATATGCTAGCCCATGGAAATGAACTACTCTATGCAAAGTGCTGTGATATACGCCACCCTGAAAGATGACTAAGCTGCAAAATATGGGCATGGCAAGCTGACCCATTTGCTTTTGTTCCCTGACAATGGTAGATTCCAGATTCCGACTATCCCTTATTTTATTGTCAATGACAGCACCAAATCCAGGGATCAGGTGGGATGGAGGTAAAGAGCCTGGAAATTTTAAAAGCAGGGTTATTTTAGTGCTGCCATGCAGAAAAATAGACTGCATGTCAGAAGATGGGTTTATGATTTTGGTTAAGCCTAGTTCTTTCCTAGGCTCAATTTCCACATCTCTAAAGTCAGGAAAGCAAGTTAGAGTAAGGGATTTTCAAACTGTGTTCTCTAGCTCTTGGGAAAGTGGTTCAAGGCCCTCTCAAGTGATTTGGAGACCCAGCTATTAGCGATCTGGGACCCAACCCAGGTTTCAACCAAAACAGCTGAGTTTACCTGTTTTAGATTTTTGGCTTCACAGTAACATTTCACTGGGGAAAAGGAAAAAAAAGGCTTTATAGCTTTACTTTTGAAAAGAATAACCGGGCCACTGGATCTTCTAAATTCCTTCTAGCACTCATTTCATTCCTGTAATTTGGGGGTAACAACTTTCCCCCAAATTATGATTTAAAAATATTTAATAGCCAAGTCTTTCAAGAGATAGAGGGTTTCTTTTAATGAAAAGTAGTAAGGTCTTTTGAGAGGTTTTACTCTCAGAATGGAGTCTGAAAGCAATTTTATTTGAAGTGTCTAAAACATTGGCTTAATTCTGTCTCTGAGGGATTCTGTGCAGTAACCATGAGATTCAGCCCAGATAGTTGAGGATGAAAAACACCCATAGATCATCCAGGTCTTCCTTTCTCTGAGGAAGTCTTGGGGGGGGGGTGTGGTTTGTGGAATGCTCATCTCATCTCAGGCTGAGAGCAAAGGAAAGGACTGCCGAGATGACAGGACCAATGAGGAGCCTTTGGGAGCACCCCCAGTTAATCCAGTGAATGACTTCCCACCATTCCCAGTCCCTTCCCAATATTGGAATTTCCATTCATCAACCCAGATAGCTCAAAACCTAATAACATTCCTTTGATAAGGGTTACTATTCCTAGTTTCCAAAATGTAACTGCCTCCTCCCTAGAAAGATGGGCAAAGACTATGGGAGTAGAAGTCTAGGCCATGACCCTGTGACTAAACGGTCAAGGTAAATGCTTTCTTACATTCCTCTTCTGACAACAAACAGGGATAGAGGAGAATTGTAACTATAATTTACTGGGCAGAAAACACTTACTATACATCATTTAATTCAAATTGCAATAATCATGAAAGTGGACACTATTCTAATCTCCATTTTTCAGGTGAACAAAGATTTATAAAAGTTAATTAGCTCACAGAAATTAAGAATTGTAGACTCAAGATTAGAACCTAAATTTGCCTGTCTTTGAGTCTGAACTCTACATCATACTGTTCCAAAGATTTGTTTTACTTAATGGGACCCACAGCACTCAGTTCAGCAGTCTCCTTTCCTAATTTCCGGGGCCCCTTCTTCAAATCCGTAGATGGAAAGAACGGTTTTGAAGTTCCTGTGTGTCACGTGCTCAGTGGCCACAGACTGCAGGCATGTGGAAGGACAACTATGACACAAACAAAGACTGTCCTCAGCATCCTGCCATGGCAGACTATGTGTGCCAGGCTTAAGAAGGCAACACCTTTTACAAGTCCTTCTCCTCAACTCTCCCTCCCTCCAGATCTTCAATCAGAACTAATCGCTTGGGAAAAACCTCAGTCTTCTCTCCTGCACTGCTATTTTTGTTAGGATTTGTTCATCTGGACCACTATATCCTAAGTCACCATTCCATTGGAGAACTGACAAATACACACACGCTCAGTCCATATACTTTCAATCTTTTCATCTGATGAAAAAAAGTTATTTTAAGTAGATGAAAAAAATTCCTTTTGTTCTGGGACATTTAGTGTGAGATGCTACCAGAAAGAATGTGTCTTACTGCCCAAATATAAAACCAGTAGTAACGTAGCTTAGCTCAACTGCAATGTTCTTAGCAGGCATCACCTAATGGAACTCTGTATGGGTTCATCAAATGTGGGGTGAGAATTCTAAGAACCTATGTTGAAAAAGGTGGCATCTTTATTTTCAGAGGCAGCCTTCTCTGTGGAAGGAAATAACCCTGCGATGTATTTCAATCAGCAGCTGCTCCATCCTGGGAGTTGACTATTGTACAAAGAAGGTAACAGGATCACCAAGGCCAATTCAAATGCTCGTGTACAACAAAGGTGGGGGCAGGTCTTGAATCTGGTTTGGACACTTCAGGCCTACATTCTTGGCTAAATCTGCATGTGAGGCAATTTGGGGGTGGGGAGACTTCTTTATAGGACACACATGGGTCTATGAAGCTGAGGGAGTTGTAGGGAATTTAAAGTAGGAGATGGGGCTGAAAACAAGTTAGTTGATGGCTGGGTATAAATGGATTAATTTATGCTAATGTTACTGTAGGGTTATTTGGCAAAGGGGATTAGTTGGAGGTACAGTCAGGAATGGTGAATGATGCTGCATCAGCTCCTCAAATGCAAAGGCAACAGGGGAAATCAAGTTCTCTTGCTGGGAAGTTGTTGAAGTTTTGCAGCCAGAAAACTGACAGTAAAAAGGCAGGATTTCCTTGGCCTTCTTTTCCTAATAAATCATGCAGCTTATTGTCCAGCACTTGGAAAAGAAGAACTGAAGAGGCTGTGCCCTTCCTGAGTATAGACTAGAAACATCTGGGAGTAGGAGGTGCAGGGAGGTCAGGAGGCGGGACACCTGGAGATAGAGGGAGAATAACCCAGAGTTCTGAGAAGGATCTGGGGCCCTAACCACATGAACGAAGCCTGCTTTTGCTCCATGGGTAACATTTATGACTCCACGTACAGTTCTTTGCTTCTGATCGTTGAGTAAGGACTGGCTACATCGCTCATGTCCCAGCAGCCTAGTTAGAAATTGGTCACATACAAAAACACTGCTTTATAATATGAGGAGGATTATTTTGTTCTTACCCTCCAACTGTATATTTTTTGGGGTGGCTTCTTCAAAAAAATTTTTTTGGAGGTAACATTGATTTACAATACTATATACAGTTTAGGGGACTAGATTCACACATCAGATGTGTGTCCCCACCCCATGTGGAGTGCCTTCTGTTTGTCCTTATGCCTCTTTCGTTATCTCCTTTTAATGACTAGACATACCTCTGTCCACTCAGACAGAAGCCACTCACTGGGACAGTCATCTTTCTTGCAGGCTTGCTGGGAGGCCAATTTTGAGGCTGAGCAGAAGGTCTCGGGGAGCTCCAAGAAGCTGCCATCAGCCATGCGTTGTTTGCAATGAACTTCACGTTTTTGGATGCCCCCTCCACAGGTCCTGGAACACTGGGAAAGGAAGAGAACATTAACCCCACCTAGAAGACAAATGTCTTTGACTGCCCACTTTTTAGCCTTGGCTGAATAAAGAGTAACAAAAGATATGAAAAACCAGGAACCAGCTCAAAGGATTTTGCTTTCTCTCCTTGAAATTAATTTTGCAGCAAGATATACACCCTCCACTCTTAATCTTGAATAACTATAGCATCCAGGTATTTCAAGGGCCTTTAAATCTTAGAAAGTTGCTTCTGAGCTATGATTTGCAGCCACCCAAGACAACTGGTTTAAAAGGTTAGTGTAATAGAGTGTTAAACATATTTACGATCCAGAGAAAATAAACGGTGCTTCTTCCAGAATGAAACAAGAGAGAGCTCCTGACACTGGTGTAAATCTGGAGGAATTAATTTGCAGAGAAGGTGGCCCTTGCTTTCTCTGAGTTAACACCCACTTCACCATGTTGAAGGGCAATAGATTTGGAGGCCTGGTTTTCTAAAGAACTCCCCTGGAACACTTCTCTTGTAGGACTGGTGATTTCTTAGGGCAATGGGAGAAGGAAAAAAAGCATCATTTCAGTGGGTCTTGAATCAAGCTCATTGTTTACATGTAACTTAACAGTTAGAATCCAGCTATGGTGGAGATGGGAGGCACCCTTGGTGGCACAAAATGTTGGCTCTTATTCCAAGTATTGTCCCTTCCCTTTTGAGAGCAAAGGTAACCCTAACTTGTAGCTGGATGTAGGACTTTTCAGCATTCAGACAGTATTTCTCTTGAAGAGAAACCCAGCACTGTAATTAAGTGCTGGCCAGTGAGACATGTGTGGAAGGGTTGTGTACAATTTCAGGGAAATAGCCACAAAGAGAGTGTGGCATCTAGTGGCATCTAGTATGGCTGTCTAGTAGGATCCAGCCATCAGGAAAATGCATGTTTTTCCTGTGGGACTCAATAAAGTTATTTATTTTTAAACTTAAGGTTGTTCACTATTGGTTCAGATGGTTTGAAAGACTCTATGGTTAGAAGGCCTAAGTAGACACAGTTGCTTGCTTTTCTAACTGTATTCTCCAGTGACCTCAAGCCATAACTTGAGCCTCAAGTTCACAATTGCAAATAAAGGGAACATTTGCACAGGTAGGGCCCAAACAGCCATGGTTTTAACAGAGGCCTCTGTGGCTCTCAGGTTTTCCCTTTACTTCATTCCCACAGGGAAGGGTAGATGGGCATTGTTTGGAGAGAACGTTCTCGGACCTGGTTAAACAAGGAGGTTTGAAAAATGTCTTTTTAATTTAAGCGCTGTTGCCTGGGACATATCTCTGAAGTTTTTGACTTAATGACGCTAAGATGGGGATTAGGCCTCAATATTTTTTAAAAGATTCCAGGTGATTAAAGCGCTTCCAGGGTGTGGGCCACTGAGTAAGAGTGTGACGGCTGGGCCTCAGAGACTTTCTAACTGCATCACAGGCACTGTCTCCATCCTAACTTTGACTGGGCACAAGACCCCCTTGTGGTTCTCAGGCGAAAGGGAGTGGGGAGATGCCACACTCTCTTTGTGGGTATTTCTCTGAAATTGTACACAACCCTTCCACACATGTCTCACTGGCCAGCACTTAATTACAGTGCTAGGTTTATCTTCAAGGGAGGCTGACAAATACTGTCTGAATGCTGAAAGTCCTACGTCCGGTCACTGAATTAAAGGCTGGTGATGCCATCGATTAGGTAGGTCTGATTTCCACTTTACAGATAAAGAAGCTGAGGTGAGAGAGGTGAAGTAACTCCACTCAGGTCACAGAGTGGCAAGAACTGCTCACTTCCATTCAGTGCAACCTTCACCAAACTCCTCCTGAGTGAAGCTCTGGGTCAAGGTATGGGCACGGCTAGAGAACAAGCCAATGGTCAGCTTATCTTTCCTGCATTTACAGGAATCCCACTCTGCTTGCAGAGAAAATGGAAGGCACTCTGCTGCTTCATGCTGAGAGCTGGGCCCTCATAAGCATCAAGCCTATCATAAAGGAGCCTGGCCTGAATCTCTCTACACTGGAGGAGTGGTGCTTCTAGAGTTCAACCCTCAGCCTCCCCTCTGTTACCTGCCTTGACCTGCAGGAGCTGGTCCACGATCCGGGTTGGGGATACACATCCTAAAATAGCTCATCTACACCATGGTAGCCCCGGACCCACTGATTTCTAAGCTGAATGGTGACATTTGAACATAGTTTCTGGCTATGCCATGCAACTGGGGGCAGAGGTGGTCAATTTTTTTCATCACATTTTTACCTTGATCCATTTAACCTTGATTAAAGAAAAATCTCTGAGTGGAGCTAATGATTCAAGCTATGAGTCGCCAGGCCTCTGGCTTCTCTAGCTCATTTTGGTGACCCGTTGGTCTTTTCATTTATAGGAGAAATAAGCTTTTATTTTAGTTCATATTTAACAGTTGAAAAAAACTTAAAGGATAGTTTTCTTTAATGCAATGCAACCACATGGCCTAGCACAGTATCTTCTGCAAATGTAAATTCTCAATAAATATTTGTGGGACTGAACTGACGTTGGTGGTTGGGGGAAATTTAAATTAGTGGTGAAGAATTCTGTTTACTTAGAATAGCTCTTCTTGTTACCAGGGATAACTAAAGTTAAAATCTTGGTTTTATAATCTTTTGCATGATTTTTTACATTCAGCTTTCTCTTACTTCTTTCAAATTCTTGCTTCTAACCAGTTATTCTATAATCAGATTTTATTGCTAGGACTTTCTTCAAAACTTTTTTATAACTAGACAACTAACCATGTGGATTACTGATTCCTAAGAATTTGCCAAATTTGAGGACTGTATTCTCCGCAATTCTTTCCATTCTATGAATTATAAAAATTCTTCCATGAATTCAATGTAATTTTGTTGAAATCGTCATTTATGGAAAGAAAAAAATTATGCCGGGGAATAAAAAGTTTAAACCTTAAACTGACTTCTCCCCTATGCCAACTCAAAATGCCCATTGAAATGCAAACAGGATCTTGACCAAAATAGAATTTTTGATTCCGCCTCTCTAAACTCACTCTAAGAATGCTTCCCTTTCAGATTTTCCCCATTGATTTAAAGGTTCCATCTAAAACAAAATTTAGGAAATGTCCTTGAGGTTTTCCTTTTTCTTACTACCTCTCTGTTGACACCCAATCCATGAGCAAATACTTTCAGATTTAGCTCCAGAATAAATAAGCTTTACTTCCACAATAAACTATGAATTAGGATGCCATCGTCTCTTGCCTATACTACTGCAAAGTTTCTGAACCAGGACAGTAGTTTCTAGTGTTCCCACGTAGCTCCTAGCAGGGGATAGACGGCATACTTAAAGATAGCACCTCTCTCCTCACGGTCTGCTAAAAATCCCATTGCTTGAACACACCAGAAACCAGAGGGCAGAGCTACACAGGCTGCCCTCTTGGTGCTGAGGTAGAAAAGGAGAGAGAAGAGATCTAAGAAGCAACATAAGACATTCAGCATATTGTTCAACTCCCCGATAGTCTATCCACACAGTAGCAAGAGTGGTACTAAAAACAAAGTATAAAGCAGCAGATAATTCCCATATTAAAAAAATTTGAATGAATTTCCCTTGTGACTAGGATAAAATTCAAATTTCATCATCTAACTCTGTTCTGCAAAGTCCTACATTTTCAAAGTCCCACCCTAGATGGACTATCAAGAATAGCTAACTCAAATCTTCCAACTTCATTCAACATAACATTATTAAACACCAATCATGGACAAAGCATGATTCTAGGTTCTACATTCTGACAGCGAACAGAAATTTCACATGCTTCGGCAATTTCATGTCATGAAATTCTACTCTTTTCCTGTATATTCCACTGTATTTGTTGTTTGTTCCTCTAATATTTCAAGTTTGTTTCTCCCATGGCACTTTTATCATTACACTACTATTTGTAATATTTTTTTATTTGTATGGCTTAGTTTTCCTAATCAGTCAGGTTCAATTTCTTTCTTACCTGTTTGGAGAGACTATCCCTAACCTCCTACCTACACTAGCCAGAGCAGTCTATTCCATTAACCTCATTTTATTTTATTTAAAAAATAGCTCTCATCCTTTCAGATATTATAATTGATTAGACTATAGCTCTATTAAGGGAACATTTTGCTTCTCTTACTACTCATATTGGTGATTGAGAAATGCGTTTAAAATATGATCTTGCTATATCTTAGTGAGACACTGTAGGATGGGATGGAGCCATCTCTAGCTTTCTTCCATATCTTTTCACTTTTTCTTTTAAAGTTGATTTCTTAGTTTCTTCAGTAAAATGGTGGGCAGGGTGTGAGCTGAATGGTATAGTGACATTTTATGACTGATGCTGAAGGCATGTGGCGTTTTGGTATGATCCATAGCTAAATGTGCACACTGTAGTGAAAGTGCAGTGTTTTTCTGAGAGAAAATAATGGTTGAGTCATAACATCACTATCCCCTAATACTAACAGTGACTAAACACTTTTCTTTGAATCCTTTGATTATAATTCTCAAAGTCCCCATGGGTCCTATTGAGTTTGTCCAGCATAAAGAATGCACTTTTGGATTTTCTGTTACCTGGTGACTGACATTTTAGGCATTTTATTACTAATATCATATTTATAGGAGTACATATCTTTTAATTGCTATGAAGGTTGAACTTTCTTTTTTCTAAATAACTTATGAGGCACATGGGCTTCCTTTCAATTCAAATTGATGCTCAAAAAGAAGTAAGTAGCTAAATAAGTAGTTCTCAGTTTCAAGCTGTTCTTTAGAGTTTCATAGTGTATGTGGTTAATTTTCTCTGTCAAATTGAGGCAGGAGGTAATGAAAATAACTGGTCTTATTTCAAGAGTAGAGATACCATACAATTGTGCTATCTTGTGTCACCGCACACTTAACACAACATAAACTGGATTATCAATTTTCAGACAGGATCTGACTGAATGCACAGTTCCTCAGCTGACATACAACACTGTACACAAGTCTAGGATAATACAATGACAAAATAGTTGCAAGAAAAGTAAAGCAAAAAAAATCAATTTCTTATTTTGAAGTTTGATTTACACGTTTTTAGGAAAATCTCAGTGCCAAGAGAATCAAGTTCAGATTCCCAAACATCCTAGAGGGCCCTCACATTCTGACCAGTGGTGAGTTTCCCAGCCACATTCCTTGCCAGCAAGCCTTGGGCCAGCACTTTAGCTATGATTTGCCCTTCTCTGGACCCACAGATGCTTTCTCTGATCAGGCTTTTGCTCCTAATGCTGACTTTCTGAGAAATGCCCGCCACACCTCTTTGTCCATCTAGAAACTTCTGAGATATTTTTGAAGATTGAGCCCAAAGGCCCTCTTCACTTAAACCTCCTCTAACCTTTAGACCACAGACAAATGAGTCACCTCCCAACTCAGCTTGTACTGGAAGGGTACTCCTCCTAGAGGAGTTAGTCCTCTTTTCCTCCTCCTCCCCACATGCACACAGGATTAGGTGTCTTTTGAGTAAAGGAAATATATTCATCTTTCTATTCCCCAGTGCCTTATGTAGCATCTGGGAAGAGAGCATGCACTTCATAAAAGTTTGTGGAATTGATGATTGGATGAACGAAAGAGCCCCAAATCCAGATGTTTAAAAGATGTAAAACAAATATCCAGATGATGGGCTGAACATCTACCTTTTATCAGGCTGTTTTATCATTAGCCAGAAGCTGCTTCTAAGTCAGTCGGCAGTGCTTTCAGCCCATGCAGCCTGCACTGATCCGGGTGTGCTGAGCCTCAAGGTATGAGAGACCATCGAGCTGAGTTAATAAAGTGAGGATTTTGCTCTCAAATGCTTGTTTCATCTTTGCTCAAAAAGTTTCCATAGTGTGCTCATATTGAGAAACATGTATTTTTGAAAATTTACAATTGTAGAAGATGAAAATTCAAATTAACAGAGGTTCCAAAGTCTATGATGTCTTTGTGAACATGTTGAGGTTACCTGTTGAGGCTGACAGTTTTGGAATGAGAGGCAAAATGCAAAGGAGAAAAGATTTTAAAAGGAATTTTAAAGAGAAATTTAATAAAACTAAATTAAAAATTTTTGCTTTTATGAATCATCATTTTAAATAATATCGTGGTATGACAAGGTAACTCTCCTGGTATGGGTATTTCTTTTAAATACATGCATAAAACATTAAATAACCAAAAGGAACATTTAATATTGCTTATTCTAGCTGCCATGCATACTTCATGATACAAGGTCAAGAATTCATTTGTCTTATAAGAAAAGAAATATGCAATAGGGGAAATATCTTATAGTTGTTTCTAAATAAAAACGCAATGACCCAAGTGACCTATATTTTTTGAGATTTTCCTATGAGGAGCACATAATTTTGCCTTTATTGACACTTTGCATTTCATTATGCTACTTTAACTTACTGAGACTGAATTCATTTCTTTGGTTTCTTCAGTCATATTATTGAGGCCAATACACATATATTCTGTTTTTAAGGTCAACCTTCCAGTTTTAACATAATAGTCTCTCCTTTTAGGTTCTAACTCATTTAATTCATTTCTTCATTCACTCCTTCAATCTTTCATCAAACATTCATTGAGTTACAGGTGCTATTTTTAGGGATTTAAGCTGAATAAAAAATGCCAGTAAGTCTCAGGTATTTTTGCAGTGCAGTAAGGGAAAAAAATTACTATAAAATGTGATCAGTTTAAACCCTATGGGTAGGAATGTAAACTGGTGTAGTCTTTATCACAGGAAATCTGAATTTATCTTAAAAACCTAAAAAATAGAAAAACTGTATGACTTAGGAACCCCACTTGGACATTTATCCAAAGAAATTAAACCACCAAATGCAAAAAACTATATGTTCTACAATGTTCACAGCAGCATTATTTGCTATCCATGAAACATGAAGCCCCCTAAACAGCCATTAAGAGATGAACAGCTCAAGGAGATGTGGCACAGCCATACTATGAAATAGTATTCACCCACAAGGAAGGATGAAATGCAGTCATTTTCATCAAAATGGAAGGAGCTTGAGAGAAGTATGTATAGTAAAGCAAGTCAGAGCAATAAAAATATGGACATTTATAGAGAAAACAATTAGATACACTAAAATGGTAAAAACAGTGGACATAAATAAACACCATGAGGATTCAGAGGTTAGGGTGGAAAGAATGGAGGATAAAAGGGATAATGGTAGGGCGAAAATAAAAATGTCATCAGTTTTACAAAAAAGAGAATAAAAAGGAGAGTGCATTAAATCTTGTGGAAATGGCAGGGAAGGGTCCACGGAGGGGTTGACTTATGTGGGGTTGGCCACAGAGATAAGGAGTGCTGGCAGAGTCAGGCTGTGTGTGCATCAACCTGGGTAGGAAGGAATGTGACAAGCCAGAACAGCTCTGAGGAGTCCCAAGAAGGTGGAGCGTATGGTTTGGAGGGAAGGATAGCTGGGGGGATGCTAAGAAATCAGTGAGGAGTAGACAACATTTATACATAATTTTAAGATTATAAAATATTATAAGGGTTTTTAAGTAGGGGGCAGCATAGTCCAATTTGTAGAGAATGACGCATGCAGCAAAGGCCAGTGGGTTCCACAGAGTATTGCCCTGTGAGATATTGGTAGGCATACCAGGGTGAATAGGTTTTTCTGGTCAAGTATAACTTACTTCTATTTGGACAGTCTCTGTATATAATAAGGCTTTAAAGATTGACAGAGGGTCTGTAGTAAAGAATTATCAATACCAGGTTGGGGAACACTGGATGAGAGGTGAGGTAACACGGGAGTGAGGGGACAAGTAAAAGCCTGTTTGTCATAATTTAGTCAGTTGTGAGGACTGGAACCAAGGCAGTGGGAGACAAGCTATAATAAGAAAGGATGAGAGTGGTGGGATTTAGGGGAGACAGAGGAGGTAGAGTCAGCAAGGATGTGGGTATTGACAGTGTGAAGGACAAATGTGGTGGAGATGGTTCCAGTTGATAGGTAGAGATGAGGCTAGGTGGGGTGTCACCGACACCACAAGGTCAAAGTACAAAGCCTAGGTCTGCTGAAAAGGTGGCTGACAGGTGTGTTACAGAGTTTGGTTTTAGACCTTTGGAATTTGAGGAGGAAAGGTCCAAAAGGCAGTCAGAGGTGGTGCTTGGAATATAACAGAGGCCCAAAATGAGCCCAGCAGAAGCAGAGCTCAGAGAAACAAAGAAATGAGGACTAAAATCTCACTTACTAAACAAGATTAAAAAAAGAACACAATTTCTACCCCAAACATCTTGTGGATTAGCATTATCTTGTTCATCTAACATCAAGTAAACTTTCTGAACTCATTAAGTGCATAAAAGGTATATCTTCTAGGGTTAATATTCCTGTTACTGTGTGAAGTATGGGGTTGTGACTCACTAACATTCACGGCAATTTTTTGAACTTCCTGCCAATAAATACAAACAAAACTGCTACACATGTAAACTTTGCTTCTGATATGACTGACTTATATGTATTGTTACTTCTAAAGGTAGGATCCAGCATTTGCTTCTGTATGAAATACACTACTTATGACAGAAACATCTTAATCAATTTTTTTCCTCCCTAAGATATAATATTGTAAATAAACATGAACTCCAACTTATGAGGATTTATATTTTTATTCACTGGAACATAATGAAACTGATGACTAAAATGACTCTTCCTGCCAGAATTTAGCCCCCTAATCCAGACCAAAGCCATACTTTAATGTGTGCTTAAATCTAGAAAATGAAAAATTTAATTTCCAAGCATTTATAGTTATTAAAATTCTCTCTTTCTGAACATTACACAGTGAGTTTTTCTCTCATACATTCTACACAGTTGATCCATAGGCATTTTGAATTGTAACCTCGATTTTAAAAAGGGCTTATAGGGAAATGGCCACATAATATAGTTTTAAGTAAGAGGGAAGATAAGAGTCTCTGGGGATTGTTTCAATTTCTGCACATATGTACACTGTGTGTGTGTGTGTGTGTGCAGTTGGTTGTATACAACTGCAATCATAAAATATAATGTGGTATAGAGAAATATAAATTAAGCTTCAGAGTAGATTCCATTTCAGTTTAATTCCTCTGTTGCCTTCCTCTTTTCATTTCTCTTTTAAATTTACTTTTTAGAATAAAAATAAAGAAAGAAAGAAGACCATTGCATACTCTACTTATAGTGATGAGAGTGTTAGTAAAGGCAGATTTTGAATCTTGAGGAATTTGTGCTAACAGAAACTCAAGCTTAGCCCACAATAAAGCAGGTTATAATGGCTGAATAACGACCCCAAGGATATCTACATCCTAATCCCTGGAACCTTACATGGTCATCAGGACTTTGCAGATGTGATTAAGTGCCTTGAGGTAGAGCGATTACTGGGATTATGCAGCTGGGTTTAATGTTTTCACAATGGCCTTTATAAGAGGGTGACCCAAGGAGCACAGTGAGAGAGAGGATGCACGGATAGAATCAGAAGTTGGAATGAAGCGTGTAGAAGTGGGGGAAGGGGCCATGAGCCAAGGAAGCAGGTGGTGCCCAGAAGCTGGCAGAGGCAAGGTAATAGATTCTCCTGTGGAGCCTCCAGAAGGATTGTAGCCTGCAGACACCTTGATGTTAGCCAAGTGAAACTGATGTCAGGTTTCTGACCTCCAGAGCTATAATAAGTAAATTCATGTTGTTTTAAGCCTCTACAGGTGTGATAATTTCTTGTAGTAGCAATAAGAAATACACACAGATTAATGGCCCTGGAATGGATAAGGCAATGAATGCTGAATGTTATTTAAACTGCTGATTTTAAGCTTGGTATTAGATTTCCTCACAATTTAATACTTCAGAGCAAATGGTAAAACAGTTTTGGGAAAGCTGCATGCAGAGGGGAATGAAAAGAGAGTGGGTTCGGAAGCACACATGGCCCATTTTCCATCTACTGACTATGTGATTTGGGGCCAGTACAGCCTCTGTGGGTCTGGTCTCTTCTCTTGCTGTGGGGGCAAGAGGAGAAAATGCAAGAGCAGTGGAATGAGTTTAATGTAAGTAGTTCATGTTAACCTCACAATGCTCAGGTTCCTCATCTGTACAGTGGACGTCAAAGTGGTAAACTATCACACAGGATGGTGAGCATTAAATGAGTTAAATATATAAAGTGCCTAGAACTGTGCGTGACTCTTATTAAGCAGAGTGCTGCTCTTATGAAATGGAGAAGTAAATGTAGTAAATGCTCAATAACTGGACATCATACCGGCCATCTAGAGCAGCATATCAGAGGCTTCGGTGCCATCTCAGTGACACCAGGGTCACGTGGTCTTCTGCTGCCATTGCTGACCTGATGGTCTCAGATGTGAGAAGAAAGTTCCTGTCCTAGTCATGAGGTATGTGACTGAAGAACCTTCTAAAAGCCAGAGTTAGAATTGAATTTCTACTTTATTACTGCTTAATTGTTTGTAAAATAAAATTTTAACATAAAAACTTGGACTCCATGCTAGTCCCCTACAGACATGGAGAATGAATATTATTGGCAATCTTCCATTTGTCATGCAAATACTCTCTCTACAAAAGACAAAGGAGGTTGCATTCCTAAGGAGGCAAAAAACATGTAATTTGTTATTTTCTCCTCTAGGAGGAAAAAAAAAAGTCCAATCACAGCTCCATTCAAATGGTGGCTGCAAAAGGGCTCTCTTCTCAAACAACCCAAAGTCCATCTGATTGTTAAGTTTTCATTTAAATGAAGCCTCCCAATATCCCTTCCTTTCATATGAAAAAGGACTGTAAACCAGGAGTTGAAGGACTGTAAACCTCAGCACTCTCCTCTGGCAGATGCAAGGAGCTCAATGGAAAAGACCACGTGAGAGCATAGCAGTTGCCAAGGAGCCAGAAGCTAAGCAGGCAAATGACTGGTCAGCAGCTGGGATCTTTAGAGGACCTTTAGAAAGTATCTTCCTTGGGAATGCAAGCTGGTCCAACCATTATGGAAAGCAGTATGGCGGTTCCTCAATCTACTAAGAATGGAACTTCCATATGATCCAGCAATCCCACTCCT